>JAPYYZ010009091.1:0-19816 GCA_030522705.1 Eretmocerus eremicus
GAAATTACACCTAGATGGGGAACTCGTGTTGAATTCTGGACCTTACCGACCGAGCAACTTTCTTGCTCCGGCTCCGAAAACGACTATGAATTAGACCCATGGTACTCCATCGGAATTCCTCTCCAATAGTCTTTTGCAAGAACGACAAGAGGAAAAAAAATTTTGAGGAAATCGTCAGTACTAGAGCAACTATAACGATGTTTGAGGCTTGCAAATCATTTTCAGCATTCGTTTTGAAATCTGAAACGACCGTCGCAAGTTCTAAATCTCTTTCAAATGAACTTTGATTCGACCGAAGCATGCGATGGAGCATTGTTTAGGACTCCGATCAAATTTGTTTGGAGATCCAAGATCGTTTTGGTTGGAGTTGGACATAACCAGGACATCGCTCGCGTCCGCGAGGGAGGCGAACGGGGGCCGGGTATGCATTCTCTGGCGACTTGTTCTTTTGCGATTTCTAGAATCAGCAACTGAATTGTACTGCAATCTCTCAATAGTTTGGGTACATTTTCCTTGGTATCCGAATGCACCGTACTTTCGTCAAGAATACAGAAACTCTATGAAATTCGACCTCTTGCGTGCTGCATCTTACGTACGAATTCATCCAAACGGTTTGGGGTGAATATGTACATTGGCTCCGAGGTATCTTCGGCAGCTTGCGTAAAGAAACACTAACTAATGAGGTTTCTAGACACCCTTGAGCATTTGGAAAGTTTTGCTATACTTGGAATGATAATACTATTAAAGCAGTTCGAACATTCGTACAGATCCTCATCAGAATGTTTCCAAGAATCAAAATTATTTTGACGTGCTCACTTCTTTGATCTGATGGAACAAATTAGTACCAAATTATGAGAGAGATTGAAAATCGAAAGATGCATGAATTCCCTATTCGTGCAGCCAACAAATGGTTCACCCCTTGGTACCGAACTTCAAAACGGAATTAGTGTCGAAATTCAAACAAGCGCATGTATGCTACATCCCAAACAAAATTTGTATGCAGCCCAAACAGATCTGTTCTGAAGCAATCAAGAAAGACAGTGGGACGAGAACGCTAATTTCCTGAAAAATTTTTCTTACGCGAATATTCGAGCGATCGGTATAAACCAAACAAACTCTTTTTCATTTTGATCTACTCGACATGGGAATTAATACATGGGAAGAATACTGCAAGAATTCAAATTAGAACGTTTTTGAGAGTCAAAATTGCGTTGAAGGCCAAACAGAAGATGAAAATAAAAAGTTGTTATCTTCCCTAGGTGACAGAGGATCTTCTCTGAATCCTTGATTATTCCAGTTTGAACCACTTTCTCGCAACCATCGGAACATTCGTCATTTTCTGTCATTTTCAGAAAATTCATTTGATTGTATTTGGGAAAAAAGAATTCCCGCCCAACTGCGATTACTTTGTCCACAGTTCATGAGGGATTCTCATCCGTTTTTGAATCCACGGAAAATTGGTGACTTTCGATAGTTGTCAGACTCAAACCCATCGACATTTTTGACAGTCATGGAGACGCAATTTGGATCGCGGGAAACGAACGGACAGCTCTTCGAACTGTCATTTGAATAGATTTGGTTGGGATGTTTGAGGATTTCCGGAACAAAAAAGACTCTATTGTGCTGCAATAAATTGATTGCAGCACAATAGAAAGAGGCAAATGTGTTTTGTGCAGCAAAATATACCAACTCGACGAGGGATTTTCCTCTCAGCGGGGACGTCGATTTCGACGCGGCGTCGAGGTGTGGGGCGAGATCGACTCCCTCGGGACAAACGCACCGCAGCTCAGGATCGTAGACACCGGGATGTGAGAACTATAGTGGGACAAATGAGGGTCAGTGGCGGGGGACGAGGCATACCTCTCTGACCGTGTCCCTGCGATGACGAGTGACCTCGTCGAGGGTCTCTTTGGGCGGCTTTACGACGTACGAGTTGTCCACGACCACGCGGAGCGGCTTCTGTCGCTGCTGCTCGAGCTCGGGCCGGTCGACGGGCTGGGGCGGCGGCCTCTGCCTCACGTTGACGACGACGCTCCTGGGCTGCTGCTGGTCGTGCTGCTCGGGCGCGGGCTGCAGCCAGGCCGGGCTGAGCTGCTGGCCGAGCTGGTCCTCGGGGCCCACGACGCCGCGCTCGACGACGCTGCCGCCGAGCTCGCGCCGCGTCAGGAACATGCCCGTGAACAGCACGACCAGCATGACCGTCAGCAGGCCGCTCATCACCAGTCGCTGGAACAGCCTCATCTTGGACCCCGAGCTCGGCTCGTCGCCGCTGCTCCAAACTATTATGTCGTGCCGCGAGCACGAGTCGCCGTAGCTCGAGCCGCCGCTGCTGCTGCTGCTGCTGCTGCTCGCCGTCGTCGCCAGCGCTCTGTGCGAGGCCGCGCGGCCAACACCGGTTCTAGTGTCCCCCGTCGTCCTGTGGGCCATGCCAACCAGACGTGTACACTCGAGTGTCGCGATTATTGTTACCTCCATGCCCCCCCCTCCCCTCTCTCTCTCTCTTCCGGTATTACGTTTGGTGAGAGTCGAAGTTCGACTAATAATGACGAGACTCGCAAGAGGAGAAACAGAGATCCCGATCACCAAAGGTCATCAAATTTTTTTTAAATATCATAGTCCATATGGGTCAACGTTGGAAAAAAAAAATTTAAATAGATATTTATCCGATACTAATGTTGTTGACTGTATCTTCTGACAAGAAGCACATTTGATGGGGGCACTTTGGATTCTTTATATTCCAGGCAGTACGAGCTTGTAACAAAATCCATGTGAGAAGGTTTCAAAATCTTTGAAGAGAGGGTCAAAAGAGAGTCAAGAGAAACAAGTCAGTAACGCGGTAAAAGGACTAATAAGGGAAGCACCAACTTTGCGCTTCATTGATTTTTGTGAAACTTTAGGTTTTTGTTTCTGACTTTAAATCATTGGACACGTGTCTTCGCGGTTTTTAGAATGCGGCCTTCTTTTTGAGTTACAGTATGGCAAAACATGCCGATTTTCAGCTATTTCTCACCAATTTCAACGAAAGATCAGTCATATACTTCTTCACAGCTTTTTCGCAAGGTCTTATCATATTTTACTGGGTGAATTATACTCGTCTACAACTTGGGGAACTCTCTGAAGATAGAATAAGGGAAACAGTTCATACGGTTACATCACAAAAGAAACGCGATAAGAACCTGCGAGAAAGCTGAGGAGAAGTATGACTGATTTTCCGTTATACACAGTGTAAAATAGTTGAAAACCAGTATGTTTTGAGATACTGTAACTCGATAAGGAGGACGCATTTTTAAAAACGCCGAGACACTTGTCGAATGATTTAGCGCAAAAGCAAAATCCCAAAGTTTCATGAAAATCCATGACCCACAAGGTTGGTTTTTCCCTTGTGAGCGATATTGGAGTTTCAAATGCAATCAAGATTTTTTCAACTGCTTGAAAATTTACCGTTGTGATATCAATCCGGAGTTTCGAGGGAAAGACAGGGTTTAAATTTGATTTTAATCGTCGAAAGATATTTTGAAAGCTTTCACATACTGGAAACACTTCCAATTTCTACTCAATTTTTCATCCAACAGTTCTGTCCATCGACCCGGGAGGTCTTATTTGAGAAATCCAAAACTGGAAACGACAAAAAACAGAAGTAGAGCAGACTTTTGTTCGGATTTCCGGTGAGATCTATTTCTGAACTGTGAATATCATTAAAAATGACAATCGCCACAAAGGATACCACTACTTTTTCGTTATAGTAGGAACTGAGAGAGGTGGAATTTGTCAACTCTCTCCATCACGATTTTACACGATTCAATCTCGCACAAAATCACGATTATCGCGCCTTCACTTTACTCATTGTTCAACCATTCTATCAACTTAAAACTAGTCTGGTTATATTCAGTTGGAAGCATCTTTGCAAATTCCATCAAGAATGCAGATGTCGACCTAGGTTGATTTACATGTCGAATATTCAATTAAGGAATCCAAATCCTGAGTAGTGGCGAAATTGTAAAATCACAACTCTAGAATGAAAAGCACGCGGAGTTGAAATACGGAATCTTCCTCGTTGAAGAGAAGAGATTCTGCGGCTCCAGGCGTGCAATACATCAATTTTCTCCTCGACTAGGCAATTTGATCCGCTCACGTGGACGAAAACACCTTCAATCGGGTGCGCGGGACGCGTCAGTTGCGCGCTTAGCCGACGCGAGCATTTAGGTTTTGAATCGAACATTGCAAAAGAGAGCGACGGGGGACGCGAGAGGCTATGATCGTCGAGGTTGAGAGGCGCACGATTCAATTACGCGGGCCACTGGGTCGACGGGAGGCCGCGCGATCGTCTCCGATGCTGCGTCCGGGCAGCTCGCGTCCCGACGGACTTGCTCGCGCGAGCGCAAAATGCAAAACGGAAAAGATGCCTCTGGGCGGCCGAGCGGCGAGTCCGAGAAAATGCATCGCCACGGATGAGGAGGCAGCCCAGAAAGCGGACAGATCATTTACCCGGGGATCTGTGCACAATTTTTTCGCGGAAAATGGACCGATCAATCTTTCTCGTATATTGAGATCCACTCGTTCTCTATATCACATCTTGGGCAGTTCTCTTTCATCCTCCATTTCCTCCTCTATAAATCCCTCGGCTTTGATCGCGATTCAGACCGAATAGAAGATACCGAACTATCCTTGATCGAGTCTCTGTGGGAAAGAATGTGCGCAGAAAATCGTAGGGTCGTAGATGAACTACCGACCTGACTAAATCACTCGTGAATAATATGTGGGTCGTGCTCCGAGTAAGATAATCGAGTACCGTATCAAGTAAACGGAACTAGCGTGCCGCTTCGCGAATCGATCATTACGCATTCCCGCACGTACGTAACTGAAGTAATTAATTGAGCTTTGAAGCCGCGCGAGGGCCCAACTTGCTTATTAAACAGGGCAGCAGCTTTGCGCAAACTTTTACGTACTAATCAACTCACGACTACCTATGCAAAACTAAAAGTTCCCACAGCGCTCGTAAAGTTTCGAAAAAATTCTTGCACACAGTGAACTTTCTCCATCAGAAACTTGTGTCATAGACGACAGTATTATTAAAATAATGCGAGTTCGTGCTCGTAAAAAGCATCCGTTTCTCCTCAAATACACCGACGCTATATCGCGCAAGCAGTGCGTCTGAACCAAGAATGCAAGTTGAAGCGTTTTGAACGTACGCTCCGGAATGAAGCTCGTGATAAGAACGACGATGCTATACAGCTGGGGTACAAAAAAGCCAGGCAGCGAAGCTCTCGCATGTAGGCAAAACACTAGTCGATGAAACTTATTTAGAAACGAGGCCCGGGTACGCGCACGAGAGAGAGAGGGGGGGGGGCAGGGATAGGTGGAAAAGAAGAAAAACTCACTTGTCTGCCACCTGTTGGCCTCGGCGACGGTATTGCTCAATTCGAGCGTCAAGGGCTCGATTATGACTCGTTGAAATCTTCGGGCAGTCCGTGGCCGATTTCAGCTCTGGATTGCGCCTCTTGGCTCCTTCCGCAAACACTCGGCCGTCGCTCGGCAGCCCTCCGACGCAGCTCAGCGCGCGCGGCTATGGAGCCGCACTACGTGCCCGCGCTGCTCAGCCAAGGCGCGACGAGCCAGCTGTATCGGATCGCTTTGCTTTAGTATGGAGCTTGGAGGAAAAGTCACGCTCTCGGCAGCGATCGACGGCTGCTCTTTTCCCTTTTGTGTGAAACAAGCGAATCTCCTGCGGCTTTTCGTGCGACTGGGACGGATTTCTCGCGGTATTTTCGCGAGCGATGACCCCATAGAGAGTTCGTTGCGCTCGAAATGTGACGGACGAGCTGGCGCGGGCGTGAATCCCCTACACGCGGTCCACGCTTCGTGAGACTTTGAAAGTTCCTTGATGAGAGACGAACTATCAAGACTTATGGTTCACTGTTGCGCGGTTTCGAATGGAGCATCTTATTCCTTGGATATTCTCGTAATATCTAAGACCGGTGACAAGCTACACTTTATTACCATAAATCAACCAACATTGACACCAACAGTGTTTCATATAACCAGGAGAGTGTAATACATCCTGACCACGGATTTGGCTGGGACTTTGGGGATAGTCTTCTTTTGATGCCAAAAGGTGAAATCCAGAGCCGCAAAGTCTAGTGCTCACAATGGTTTTTAAAATGTAGCCCAGAACATTAGCATTGAAAATAAATCCATAGATGTCACATTTTAACATGGGCCATGTGTCGAAAACCATTGGGCAATGAACTCTCCGGCTCTGGATTTCACTTTTTGGCACCAAAAGAACACTACTCCCAAAGTTTCAGCAAAATCCGTGATCTGGATGTATGAGACTTTTCTAAGTCGAGTGAAAAAGTAGATCAAACTTCTGACAATACTTGAATTCAACGAACTGAATAAGATGGAGCATTGCGGTGATTTCTGATGGAGGAAATTGTCACGCACTTGTGTTTATAATACGCAGGTGCTAATTGGAATTGCAAAGATACACAATTTTTGGCAGTACCACAGTTCCATAACTTGTTTATTTGTAAAAAGATTAAAAAGATAATACTGTATAATCATACATACTGCACAGGATTGTACTTGTTTCAACATTGATCTGTCAGTTGGATCACGTAATAATAACAAATAAGGAACTCCGTTTGATCATCATTATTCATCGTAATGCCGGTTTATTACGACTCATTATTCTCTCAGCTCGCTTATATGCAGTACATACACTGCACGAGATACGATAGAGAGAATCATGCATCTGGTAAAATTGTTATACGAGCGTCAATTTTGGTGTATAATCAATGTGAATTATGAAACGGCATAAAACCGTTCTTTATTGAGCTGAGCCTCGCACCACTCCATTCTCGGAACATAATATCAGACTTGCATACAGATTAAATTATATGATATTTGACGTGGCCTAAAGTTGATGGCACTGCCATTCAAATATTGATCTACTCTCGAGGAGAAACATGCATTGTATTTCACGTTTCTTCCCCCGGGATCCTAAGATAATGCCCACCTCATGTCGATGTGTATTGCAATTTGAAAGCTATAACAACACAAACCTTCGAAATGATGAATATTTCAAAGTGTTTCTCTCATTTGAAAATCTCGAATTTAAATAAAACTGATATCTGCATGCTTCTCATTGGAGCTAGATTATCTCAAAACTCCATAAAAGTTTTATGGCTAGAAGAACCAAAATTAGATGCCCTTTGCAGTCGAGAAGAATGAAATTTGGATCTGTGGAATATAAAAAGGTCCCGTGCTCGTGATGTGCTTGAAAGATCGAGCGGGCGAACGGGGTTTGAGCGTGCGAAATGGATCGAGCAAGGCGGAATCATCAATCATTCGGGAAGAGAGGTAAGGAGTGTATTTGTATCGCTTTGGCCATTCGTTCTGAGCCGTTGCTCACCGTCGCAAGGACAGCTGAATCGTAGCTTTGCATTGTACGTTCCACGTTGAGTGTGAGAGTAAAACACCAGTTAGAGGAGGTGCGGGGGTGGACGAGGCACAAGGAGAAGGAATTCGATGGAAAAAAGTTTGTTGCAGCGAGGAACGAGAGTAGCGAGAGAGCTGATGAGATAAGCGCACGCACTAACGCTCACGCCTTTATCTTCCCTCCATTACTCTCCTCCAGCCCCAGCGCCTCCTGCCTCTCGGCTCCTTCCACTTCCTCGCCCGCCCTCCAATTCTGCAGCGTGAATTTGTCTCGGGGCAAACGCATGCATTATACAGGTGTGTGTGTGAGAAAGAGAGAGAGAGAGAGCCCATACCGTACACCGTGACGTGCGCGCGAGCAAAAAAACGCGAGCGAGAGCGAGCGAGCTTTGCAGCAAAGTTTCAATGGCGCCCTCTCGTGTTCTCATTTTACCGAGCATCGCGACAAAGGACAATTAAAAAACTAAACTCCTAAGCGACGATTCCCGGCTCGAGTAACTATCTGGCCGCGCTCTTTCATTTCCGCTACCGCCGTTATGTATCAAGCTTGACTTTGCACTTTTCGGAGGCCGATCTCTGAGAAGCTGAAATTACACCGCTACGGAGAGTCGAAAAAATCCAGCGCTCTATCTTGTGCGCCAAAAATGCTGGTACATAGCATGCCGTTCCGCAATCAAGTATCCTATCTGCAAGAAGGCTCTGTATCGCCAGTATCTTTCAAATGAGGTAAGAGTCAAAATTCAAACTTGACCAGAAAAATTAACCATTTCGAAAAAAATTGCCTCGTTCCTCATTAACTCGTGTTTGAGGTTCCATTCTCCACCCACGAGAGCCAATGCTGCCAGAAGATGGAAGGATGAAAATATTTTCATCAAAAACACCAAGTGCATTAGCATGGAAGGACCGAACAATCACTTTACTGCCATGAATCTTATCAGAAAGGTGTCGTGGGGTGTGGATCACGGATTTTGTTAAAACTGCGAGAGAAGTCGCCTTCTGGTGTTATATACGGGGGAATACAAAGCTGCAGAGTCCCCGTTGTTCATCAGATATACATAGATCAGAATATTAGCGCTTTGCAAATACATCTCTATGAATGTCACTTTTCAACATGGGCCTAGATGGACGATGCTAACACTCTAACGTACATCTGGTAAACAGTTGGACTCTGCAGCCTTCAATTTCATCTTGTCAGACCCGGCAGAGACTATTCTCGGAGTTTCAGATAGATTCGAGATCCAGATCCGATCCCTCACAAACTTCTGGTTATTTGAAAAAGCTCTCAACTAACGCGAGAGGCATAAGAAATCAACTGATAAAATCCACGATATATCAAGAAAGACAAGACATCCTACTCAGGATGCTTTTTGCGTCACCTACAAAAACAAGGTGGTTGATTGCGGCAACACGGTGGCTCATACGTCTGGACAATAAAGTTTGCGACCACACCTGCGAGTGTTCTGAAAGTTTTGAGAATGATTGCGTCTACACTCTCCACGAGGAAGTACCTATGATCGAAGAATAATAAAGAAGGAGAGAGGGGCGGCCGAACGAGTCCACACTCGAGCCGGAGTGGCAAAAATGTGAGTTTATGGCACTTGAGATGGCGTCTAGGACAAAGTTGGCCAAGATAAGTGGAGTTATTGGTCGAGGAAAAAGTTTATAAGCGGAGCGACGGCGGCGCGAGAGCACGTTGCATCAAGCGGCGCATCTTGCCGCGCAACCGCCGTACCTTGCCCTTCATGCTAAAAGTGTGCACGACCGAAAGAAGAGCGCGCCCCGGAATATATTATCCTGCACTTTCGTGACTTCAATGCCTCCACCGGCGATGGTGAAAATTTTGCCCCCGTCTCCCCCGCGATGCGCCACACCATCGCGGCATGCGGATATTTGACCGCAAGAGCGCGAGATTAGATATACCGCCTCTTGGCTTGTACAACGCGATAAATATGCTCTAGCTCATTCTAAGAGCACTTTGTGACGCACTGGAAAGAGTTTCTTGAGATAACAGTGAAACATCCAACAGGTTTTCAGAACTCTCAACCCCACATATTAATTCTACTTAATTTCTCCTTGTAGACCTTTCGTGCGTAAATTCTCAAACGCACACTCGCTCATGCAGAATCATTCATCCATGTATATTTTCTTTAGTTTCTACATCATTCCTTTAACAGAATTACTACTTCAGTAATATATCACGTTAATCGAGTGCTTTGAAGCATGATTTTCATTTTGTTTTCCGGAAGCGTTTTATTTTTCACTTTCTTAAAAGTTCTCCTTTGGTTGGATTACTGTTCGGTTCGGTTTGTTCTTAATCTGGATAACCTAATTAAATTTTAGCCTCTCTTGTGCATGCAGTTGAATTATATGTTTTTTCAATAAAAAAAAAAAAAACATTTATTCCATCGCTTCAAGATTCTTCTAAGTTTTCTTGTCTGGATCGCTTTGTAGATTATGGACTCTCACGCACTGCAAGTGTTAGTCGGTTGGAACTGGTTCTTGGATATTAATGTATGGATTAGTGTTCGGAAATGAAGATCATTTTCGAGCATCTCAATCGTACGAGGGCACAAGAAGCAACAAACCTTGTGCACGCACCTATGGAATAAATCGCTCGGTCGCATACGTTTCGGTCACCGATACAAATTGAATGCAAAAATAGGCTATATCACACGGCTCTTCACACCTTGCGTTGCGTTGTCTGTTGCTTGCGAGCGATTTGACAATTGACTCTCGCACCGCGGGCTCTCCGCGCTTTGTGATCTGACAATTTTTTCTCCCTGGGTAGCGCTTCAATTTCCTCAACTTTCTGTCATCACTTTTAGTTCATCTTTTCTATTCAGTTTGTTAATTTACGCACGATTTTGGGTTCATCTTTCTTCTGGAGCACTCCACCACATCTCATGAGGCTTCTCAAACATATAGAGTTTCTTGTTCTCAAATTTATTTTAATCTAAATGAATGCAAGGGTTTTTTTTTGTAAAATTTACTCATACTATTAGGTTTGTTGAAACTATTGAGAATGAAATACATTAAAATCGAACGCAATTAAAATTCAAAATCAAAAATAAAAATCCACGCAAATTTGGGAACAAATAACGAAATTTCGAGACAATACAATACTTCATTGAAATGAGCAGGCACGAGTGGGGTCCCGCATCGCTCGTCAATTTTCCCACATGCAAGCTATGAATTATGTGTAATAGAGCATCCGCCGAATCGCCCGGCGCTCAATTCGAGAGCCGACAGAGGCCTCGTGGAACAATAAAGTAAAACGGCGCGCAATCACGACTTTTGATTTGAATAATTGTTGCGCGAGCCGAACAAGATGTAAATTCAAGAACGATTCTCCGTGGCGCGCTCGGGCGGGCGCAGCGGGATTTGATTCACGGTCAGTTTCGCCCGGCCCGCGCTCGCTCGCTCGCGAGATGTGGATATGCGCGCGGGGTGTATCGCGATTGCGCGGCGCTACCCACACACAGAGACGGCGACGGGAATCGAATCAACCCCTTCGGAACAAAGAGACTACATCGCAACAGCGGCGAGCAAGGGCTTGAGCTTCGAGTTCAGCTGGGAGCAATCCTATTATGCAAGGCTCCCGCGCTCTCTGAAGCACCCGGTCTCGCCTCATACAGCATGCATGCACGTGCTACCGCGATTTCCAACTCTGAGCACCGACCAACCCTTTCTGCCTCTCTTTCACTGTGTACTAGCTCTCTCGCCTTCCATCTATCCGGATCGCTCTCTACGGGTATCGCGCGCGAAACAGATTTTGATCCGGCTCGGCTATTTTGATTCCAGTAATTCCTGGCCCACGATCGATTTTCCGTACAACGACAACCACCATCCTTTCCTATTGCCGAACAGAAGTCTACTGAATAGAACATAGACTCGCTGTACATGATTGATTTTTCACAACGTTCGATCGGCTTTATATAAAATCGTATGGTCACTCTAAAAATTGGGGTATCGAGATTTGCATCGTGGATTTTATCCAACCAAGAGAGGCCAAATGGAGATTCAGTCCCAAAAAGATCTTATTTCTTGTTTTTCTTCACAGTGAGCTTTTATCACAACGTGAAGAGAATTTTCGAAACGAAATCTTGAAAAACGTGATAATTTTCATCATCGCATTCTTTGGTTCCACAGTGGTACAAAAATAGCCCACGCTACCTCGACCAAATTGCTCAACTGTACACTGAGGACTATGTTTTGCAATTATGAGGTAGAGAGATTGATGGCCCGTTCAACCAATGGCGCTTCGAACCGTAATTCTCCAGGGTTAAGAACTGCAAAGAACACAATTAATCGATAAAATCACAGCAATAAAGCTCAGAATCACCATACCACTCCGCCCCAATAAGTCATCGCGGATCAACAATTCGCACGCGCTGCCAAACTTTCCGAGCTTTGAAATAGTCATGCAAGCGTTGAGTTTAACGCACTCGCCCAGGCGTATCGCATTAATCAAAATAAATCGATGAACCGGATCGCTGATATAATACGGCCGAATGGGGTAATAACGCTCACTAATGATTAAAGGCGCGCCGACAAACGCGGCCCGCGAGCGGCAATCAGAGAGCGGCCCGGGTGCACCTAATCGGAAGTCATTTTAGCCGAATCGCTGCTGGCGCGAGCATACGGGCGCGTATGTGTGCTACGAGCGCTCGCAGCATCCGCGTCGAGGCGCACTTAGGGCCCTTTGTCCGCGCTAATTTACAATCATTTGCAGCTGAATGCGATGCTATGATCGATGCCCAGTGCTCGAACGATTAGTGCCGAGTTGTTCGCGCGCCGAGTTCAATGGTTGCGCGCAAACAATGCCCGCTCTCACGGCGCTGTTGCGGAGGCGCCATCGGCACGGGCGGGGCGTTACGCGCTCCCGTGCCCATACAGCCGAACACAGGAGCGGCATATCGGCAGCGAACCGCAGCTAGCCCAAACGCTACACCGCACCCCTCGCGCCCGACTCTGCTCTCTCGTTAGCTTTGATTCCGGCGCCGATTGTTCACCGGCCGCGCTCCCCATCCCTCCGGGGCCTCCACGGCGCCCAATTCTGTATCAAACGCCAGCGGATGGACGCGCTCCCGGACCATACCACCGCTGCCTCTCTCTCTCTCTCTCTCCCTCCAGGCGATTGTCTTTAATCCACGCTTCGTTAGATCTCCCACGCTCCGTGAATCAATTACTCCGGATGCTCGGCGCGAGCGTTACGCGGATTACTCCCTTACCGAATTACCCACTCCCGAGAGGATGTCGTCGCGGCATCCGTCTTCCTCGGATGGGCCAAATGCACCAGAGCGATACAACGAGGTGCATTCGCGCACATTATCGCCACGGTGCTGATGAGCCTCTGATTGTACTCTATTGATCCTTGAAGCACTTGCAAGCGGGATCATTATTCAAGTATTGTTTGACCAGTCGCGTGACTACTCCGAATTTTTTTTTATGACATGTGTAGAGTTCAGCCGATTTTCTCTCTCGTTGATTAGAGTTTGTTCGCATCAGAACTCATCCAAAGCTGTTTTGAATAAAAAAAATTGTATTTTAACAGCATACATTTCTAAGATTTCCGGTTTTTTGCAAATATAGGAATTGACAGTTTTTCATATGACTTCTGAAGTTGCTGAAAAAAATTCAAAATACCAAGCGTACACACGTTCTGGAAACATCAGGGACTATTCTTGATGTTTTAATTAATTAGAGATTATTGTGATGCACCGGATCTACTTTGCAAAGTTTACTTTAGAGTACCTGATCCTGGTTTGCGAGAGAACGCTAAAATTTTTTATTCAACTAATTATAGTGGTGATCTTGGTGATGGATCGACCATAAAATAAGCTGATGAAGTTAGCTAATGAGAATGAGCAATGGTTTGACTGTTTGGGCCTATCTATGTCTAAAAAGTTCAAAACATTGGCAAGAGAGAATTCATTCAAGTTTGAATGAGTTTCTTTGTTGTGAAATGATAGTCAATTTCAGTTTGTTTATTGATGGTTTTTACTTAAAGTTGAACTACCGATTATTGGGAAGATAATGTAAAAGGTCTTAGAGACCTTAAAGTCATATGAATAAATAATTTGAAATTCAAACCATTCATTACGGTCTAAAATTATCGCTTTCTATATTCGGATTCATCAGAATTCGCTAGTACTCCGTACAACAAAGACCTTTTGCTATAAGAATTTAAAAAAAAATAAAAAAAAAGAAACAGCGAGTAATTCAACAATCGTAATGAGCCCTGCTGACGTCTCAACATGACTCCAACACATATGAGGACTTCGGAATCCTCTCAGTGAAGGCTGTGCGCAAAAAAACTTAGCAAACACACATCCAACAATCAGTGTCAGGAAAGGACGAAGCTTTGCTCCCCAGATAATGAGCGGTGGCAGTTGCATTAGTGAGACAAGATAATACAATGGTGAAGTGTTGTTACAGCAGTGACGAAGATACAATGAGGGAACGCGTCCCTCGACTTGCATGGCGGTAAATTGATCCGGAGCGACAGTAGCCGAAAGAGAGAAGGAAGCGTCTGAGATGGCGAGGAATAATGACCGTGCGAACTCGGGCTTCTTTGGCTCGGGCCTACAACCGAGGCTCCGATAAATTGCATCGATTAGCGATTATACGAGCCGGGGGAGGTCGACACGCTCGAGAGGGGCTCGCGCTCGAGCCGCGCAAGTTTGGGCCGGGCCCTCTGGGTACCTCTGCTCTATTGCCTCTCCGGCTCTCGGCTTCGATAAATTTTCATGTTCGATTCATTCAGCTCCGTCTCGAGAGCCGACTATTCAATGCGTTGCCTCCCTTTCCTCTTTAGCTTTGCTCTCTTTGTTTTTCTCTCTTACTCCGCCCCGTTTGAGCCTTTTCCAAAAATTGCCTTGATCTCGTCGAGCTCCTCAACTCTCTTTCTTCTGATCATCGCGGGGAGCTTTGAGAGTTCAAGACCTTTTGAGAGGAATTTGAAAGGGCGCGGATATCTGGATCAAGAAGAGAGCCCGGAGAGCACTAGTAATGCGCGGAACCCGAAGAAAATTCGATGCCGATGAATGGAGAAAGAGAGACAGAGAGGCAAAGAGAGTCGAAGCTCTGTAAAGGAATTTAGAGGGAGTAAGTTCACTTTCACAATTTTCCTCTTCCTGAGTATAGCGCTCGACCGTTTTCCGACTTCTACGAAAGATATCTGGGTATCTAATGGGGACTCGACTTTTCAAAGTACAGATTTCGAGTCCACATTTTCTTCAAGATTTCCATCGAACCTCTCCCAAAATCTTGCTTTTCATCAATTCAGTTCCACATTTTTGTTGTGTGACTCGCACAATACTGAGGATGACGTACGAGAATTGCCTATCCAACGATTGAGAGGCTAGTGCTGCAGTGATGAAAGAGATTTCAGAGTTCGGATAGGATCGCACAACTGGAAGCAACAATTGCTTTCAATGGCGCTAAGGCAGTCTATGGTCGTTGTCGGGCCAAACTAGTGTCTGCAGGGTAGAATTAGAGCGGAGGCAACCCGACTAGAGAGAGATATATATTCGGGCGTGGGGGCCTCTGGCTTATACAGCTCACTTGCGTGCGGACTTTCGATTAGATTGCAGTAACATGCCTCGGTAACATCAGCGTCTCTACGGCCGGTGGTGGCACGTCGCTCTGCTCTTGTTTTCCACCCGCTCTATTCGCCCTCTACCCCTTCGTTAGCCCAAGTCAAGAGCCTGGCTCGGTACTCGCTTACACGCGAGGCTGATCTACTGGCGTGGGATGCAGCGCGCGAGGGCCGTCCAGTAGTTTGGCAAGAAAATAAAACTTTGCGGAAATTCCACTTGCTCGATCGCCGGAAATTCGTAATTCTCTCGTTTGTCGCGAATAAATTCTCCCCGTCGTCAAACTTCTTCTCAGCCAATGACCGAATATGAGCACGAGCAAAGCGGACTAACTCGAGCTGCTTATTAAATTCACAAATTATCGATCCGAGTAGCTAATCACATTCTCGTATTTGTCCCGACAAGTGCCAATGGGACCGAATGATTATTGCAGCACTAATTTCGCGACGTTACGAGCGATTCATAATGCACTCTACTCTCTTGTTTCTCTTTTCACTCGTGCCTCGGTGTCTCGTCGAAAAAATCGCGTCCTCGGCGTTTTACCTTCCATTTGATACGATTAAGATGAGAACAATTTCGTATTATAATTATCGCATCGGGGCTGGAATTCACGTTCAGCGCGATAAACATCGGTAAAAGTCTAACAGAATGAGTCTCTTGAGACATGTGGAAAAATGCTCCGCTCAATAATTCACGTGGCGATACTTTACACAACACGCGAGCATGAGGCGCCACAAAATGTCGTGTTTTTCGACAACGCTGCAATTTTCTTTCAAGCCTGCAAACGCACGTTCGGTTCCTCATCCACATGAGCCCCATACATTACATCACGCGCCGAATACGGCCCATTTTGTGGCCAATAATTCCATCAGGAAAGGGTAAGATTCATTGTGAAGATAAGCAACGATTCATTTCGCGCGAGGCGGGACCACTGCCTTGCCCCATTGTGCTGCAATATTTATTCGAGCAGAGAGATGCCATTGTGAGAACAGCGGCAGCTAGTCCAGCTTTATCAAGCTCCTCAGCAACGCGGCGCGCAGCGTGCGAGGGTGAAAATTGCCGGAAACGGCCCGAGGTTCATTCTCGAGCGAATTGGAAAAAGGAAGAGGGCAACGTAAGACATCTCGAGAACACATCCATTGCTCACGTCGGCCGTCGACTTCTCGCGCCCGGGATCTGGCGGTCAATCCTCGGCGCGATAACTTCTAGCGTTCCGAACGCGCGAGACCCGCTCTGCGCGTAGCGACGGCTCGACGAACAGAAGCGTCGTCGCAGTCGTCGCGGGGCATAGCATAAAATCGGCCGTATTGAGATGCGAGCAAGTTTATCTATCTATCTTGACGGGCTCGCGAAAGCAACGCCGGACCCAAACTGTCCAACTTGCTCCCGGCTCGGCTTGCGGTCTGCCCGCATCTCGTATGGACGTAGATCCGGCACGAGCCACCGTCATTCGAACGCTCGCTCCGAGATTTCTGCCATAACTCTGGCCGCGATCGCTCGCTCGCAGCCCCGATCAAATCGCCCGGATGACGCTTCTTTGAAATATCAAACGACCGGCACCCGCGCTGCGGCTATGTGCGCAAATCCTGAGACGCCAGGCCATCGGTTCGGAGATTTAGAATACGGTAGGATAGGAGCGACGCGGTGGACTTTTTCCAAATCCTCCCTCGATCGATTTCGCCTCGCTAGAGGTGTAATCTACGCTCGGAGTATAGTCTCACATAGTTGTGGAATCGCAATTTTCGCGCTGAAAATCGAAAGTCGTTGCTGAATAGCCCGCGTGGAGTTGAGCCGGGGGCGGTGCGAATGGAAGAGAGGAAGTACTTTTTGCGTGATGAATGCGTCGCCGTCAGGGCGTCTGCATAGTTGTGAACTTTGGCGAGGCCCTCCAAACGAGCCGGAGAGAGCGAGGGGGGGGGGATGAGCAGAGGGTAGTATCGGCTGGCAGGGGAGCTCGGTCGTTCAGGAAAGAGCGATGGGACGGCTTTTGGTGGCCGGGCGAATCGAGGCGCGCGTAACATTCTAAACGTCAGCAACACCCAATATCCGAGCGCGCGCGCGCGCGAGAGAGAGAGAGAGAGAGAATTCAGATGCGGGCCGGTGCGTCGTCCACAAATCAATTGGCGCCCGACGCGAATAACGTGTCCAGCCGCGCGTCCATCATAATTCGCGGCCGCCCGATATCGCGCTCTCGCTTCGGGGGGCCGGATCGCGTCGTGCCTCGCTCCCGGGGCCAGCGGGCAGGAGCTCGGGCTCTGGAAAAATCGCGAGATTTCTCTCGCGCGAGTTGCCGGGAGCGGGAGGACGTCCGTCTCCTTATTCGCGCACAAATTTACGATGGCGCGACGCTCGTATAACTCCGGTACACGCATTGCCGCCCGGGCCTCGATTCGCCTGCAGCGACAACATGTATATAGGCACGTACACCCCCGCAGAGTCTTACTATACTCGCCCAGAGAGAAAGGTTATAGGCGACGGAGCAACAGCGGAGTCGAGCTTAGCGAGCTTTTATCCGGCTTCGAGCTCATTTTTTCGACGCCCCGGCACCACGCCCGGCACGGTCGGCTGTCTCTGAGCGAGCTGCCGCGCACAAGCGAGTGTAATAACGACGACGACGCCGAACGCTCTGCCCCGCTCTGTTGGTGTCGCGCACCCTGCGATATGACGTTTGCTGTGCACCGAGAGACCACGAGATCCTGGACAAGCTCCGAGAAGTTTCTCCATAATATAGTATGACTGCGATGCGAAGGATGGCTTGACATCTGCTCGACGGAATCCCCGAGCTATTTATCGCCCACGTGCAAGCTACGACTTTTTCGTCCTTTTTGTGGCCCATATACACTCCTCGTGACTATATCGTGAACTCTGTCGCAGAAATTGTGCTCGTCACGTTCTCTACAGCAGAATATGCTTCAACACAGATACTTCCAATAATTATATGAAAAAATGCGCGTGTAGACAGTGAACTTGAAGAATTTCAATCTGATTGTGGTCATTGGTCTCTGGCTATGTATCGATGGCGCGTGACGGTGAGGAAGCATGCACTGCATTATGTGGCGACTTTTGAGGATTGCGGGGTGAGGGGTGGAGCGGGCGGCAAAGGCGAGAAGCTACGGCTGGTCTCAAGAAAGGGACGGTGTGGGTGTAAATTCTCGAAAAGTTGGTCAGGTGGCTTACGCGCAGCCTCTAATGAGTCGTCACAGCAGTCGAATTGTTTCACGCTCGCGATCTAAGCGCGCTCAATAAGCCCATCGCTCGCGGTTCCAGTTTCATCAGTATCGATAGACACCTATGTGCAATCTACGCGACGATCGACGGACCTGCGACGTCAGTTTCCCATTTTCATCGCTGGTTCTCGGCCATTCAATAAAAACCTAGCCTCTGTCATTGACCGACCTCAAGTCTTGCTCCAAAATGGTACAGACTGTACAAAATACCTAAGGATATTTCTCTCCAGAACAGGGAAATACCCCGAGCAGATGACTGGGAAATCGCTGTTGATTAGTAAAAGCACAGGCAGTGCGCTTTGTGAAATCCTTATGTTCAACATAAATTGAGTTTTTATCCAGTATTCAACACAGGGTTTTCACAGTACGGGATAGTCAACTCCCTGCACTGACTTGAGTTATCCTCACGCGCGTTGTGAATTCACAAACGCGCGATTAGTTCATCTCCTCGCTGCAGCGTACCGTTGTTTGAGGTTAGAAAACCAACGGTGCGGAGAAATCTGGCCCTACCCTCAACTTTCTGAACCACTTTCATGGTTCGGTCTTGATAGAATTCGGTTAGGAATCATGCTGATTATATTCAAATTATGCGTACTGATCCAGGTCCAATTTATTGTGCAAAGCTCCAGTTCTAGCAAGTTCTCGACCTTGGACGATTCAGCGAGTCGGGTTCTGAACGTCTGTGAATCCACAACGCGTTTGGGAAAACTCGAACCGGTGCAGGGAGTTCACTATCCACACTGTGGAATTCCTGTGTTCAACATCTGATAAAAATTCGACCTATGCTGGATACAGGGATTTCCCACGAAATGTTTTACGGTGCATCAATCGACGACTGGCGCCATTCTGATAATTTACAACGGAATAGTAAAATCAGAAAAGTCTCAACAGTCTCATACCATACTTTCTCAGACTCACTAGTTTCAGATCATGCAGTACTCTATTCGAATGTATCCGGAGAGCCTCTGTAAGATTATCCCCAATGGAACGAAAGTAAACTGGGAAACAATCAGGACACTCTACCACGCCGGTGTCAGATGGAAAAACAATAGAAACATTTTGATGTAGGATTTTTGATATCGCTGAAGAGAAGCTTTGATATCCAAGCATGTATCGCGTGCACGAAAATCTTTGGGTTTTCACGTGAAGCTACGACGTAGACAAAGGGGTCTGCTCGCGGCGTGCGAAAGAACTCTTGAAGAAACAAAGAGGGCGCGGGTGAAAAAGAGTTTTTGACAGACTTGTGTGGCTCGTGCGGATGTCTGGAGGGTTCGCGTTGCGTTAGTGCGAGAAAGTGTGGTGGAAAATCACGCATGTCTCATCGCCAGGGCCATGAAGTGCATTGTGCAAAAGTCACTCTGAGGCGCGGGCTTGCCGAGGTCGTCAAAAGTAGCTGAGTTGACGTTGAGCTTTGTAGCGGAGCTCTTCGTAGCATACCGCACAGGGCGCAAGAACTTAATCTTTTAGTTTTACGTCTCGGCACCTGCTCTTTAGAGCTTTATCCAGACGGCACCCATGTGCGTGGGGTTGAGATACGCTCAACCAGCGCGT
>JAPYYZ010009093.1:0-11487 GCA_030522705.1 Eretmocerus eremicus
AACATTTTTCAATATGTTTCGGTTTGTTCGAAAGGTTATTTCGAAACCTAGAAAATGAGCTCAATTTAGGTGTGAGCTGAGATTATGCTTTAATGCATTAAAGTCCAACTAGCGCGTACAAAGGGAAGTCACGTATCCAGCGGGCAAGGTTGTAATTTGGGAATTCTTTGGGAGCTTCATAAAAAGTTCCGGAAATTTCCCGGAAGCTTCCGGGAAGGTTCTCGGGAATTTCGAAATTTCTCGCTCATCTGTGTTTGTAGGGAAGTAAGATTGAGCTCCCATGGAAAGTTTCTGCAGGAATCTTCCCAAGAAATACTGATTATAGAAGACAGTCTCTTGATTGCTATAATAATGCGGTGATTTTTTCCCATGTTCTTTGCCCTCAAGTTAACAGTTCATCTGGTCATGAAGTAAGCATTGGAGCGTTATTATTGGTATTCCTCTATTCAGCAATGAATTATTTAATAACAATCATTATATTTATTCACGTAAATGAGCTTGCTCAGTTCGTAAAACTATTTGTAATATTATACGATACTTGCACATACAACGAATATAAGATTTTTATGACTTTTTTAAAGTGATCTTTTGCTAGCTTTCAGGTATCTTGATCCCAAAACTTTGTGAAAACGATTAAACCTTGCTGCCACGGCGGATCGACTACTTGTGGGTAGAAAAATGTGAGTCTATACAGGTTCTACTAAAAAGATTCTACAGTACTAAGAACGTCAAAATTATATCAAAGGTGGAAACATAACTACCTGTATTATATTGATCACGTGATGTACGAACAGTTTCAAGAAGCTTTGCCACAAAGATTCAAAAATCAGTGTATGTGTTTCACTGAGTATGCTTGTTGTATAATACCATACATGTATGAGTTTTTGGGAGAATCGTGAAGACTGCAACGTTTACAGCCAAAAGTGTCTAACCAGGAAAGTGCACGACCTCCGGATCACGGATTCGGCTGAAACTTTGGGATTCGTCTTCTTTTGGCACCAAAAGATGATATCCAAGACCACAGAGTCCAACGCCCAGTTGTTTTTGAGTTACAGCCTATAACATTAGCATTACCCATATGCGTGACTCTGCGGCTTTAGCTATCATCTTTTGGTGCCAAAAAGAGACTATGCCGAAAGTTTCAGCAAAATCCGTAACTCGGAGGTCATGCACTCTCCTGGTAAGTGGCACCCGTCTTACTGGGAAACCCTTCTTACTGAGACAAAATCACTGGTCCCTTGAAAAAAAACCCTCATAATAAAACTCGAAAAATCCTCATTCGATAAACCCTTATATCGCAAACTCTCTAATTAGGGAACCTTTCTTACTGGAACAAATATGCAATGTCCTTGGGGTTTCACTTAGACATGTTGGACTTATAATCCGTCGAATACATGCACATTTTCTTCTTCGACAAGTTCTACGGTTTCATTCAGGAATAATCACTCGATATTGGCGTCATTGCTCATTAATGCTACAGGATAAGCATCACGTTATTGATCTCATGAATCAGGCGTGAACACATGTATTAATTCACGTGAGATTCAGTTCAAGGAAAATGAGTATATAAGATCAAAACTTAATTTGTTTGATGGCTTCTTCGCGAAATCTCTTTTTTGATAGTAACATCTCTATATTATCAATCATACCTCTTACTTATATCAAGGGGTGATGTATAGGCCAGCACAATATGAAACGATTATTGGGACATATTCATATCTACATTATTTTTCATGTTGAAGTATACACCAAATTTTATTCACAAACTTTGCAGTTATTAGGAACGGGTGACATTTCTGACGATATAGTACCCGAATACCATGCGTGTACAGTGATGAAACAATTTGTTTGCACTCGATTCAGAATCTTTCAACAGTCTAAGCAGACAAACTATCGATATTTAATACGATTCGATCAAATAGGCGTCAATTTTGTAAACCCAACCTGGATCCAATTATTAGATCAAATTTTGATGATTGGTAATCAACGATTTGGATCTGTTCAAGGCCTTGGAAAAGCTCCAACTTACCGGCATTCATTCTGAATTGATTTACAACTGGACAAAACGATATTTCAAAAGATTAAAAACAAACCAAACTGATATTGGCAGAATGCACCCCCGAGTAAAATTTTGGAGTGATCCGTGGAAAGCTCCAGGAATAATCGCGACTCTGGTTTAATTATAATATATCCGCACTGTAGTTCAAATTACTCCAAGGGATTTCCATGAATCACTCCAAATCTTACACATTGGTGCTATCTGCCAATAGGTAGTTTGGATTGTTTTTACTTTTTCGAAATATTGTTTTGTTTATTTGCCAATCAGTATAGAATCGGTAATGTAGAGCTTTTTACATGACCTTACGATCGAGATACTGACTTAGACGGTAGTTTTCCGAGTATTTAGTTAGTTATTTTTTTCTTTTGCGGAATCCTTCATTCAAGGTAAAACAAAAAAAATATTTGGAAAATATGTCTTCGGTCCCCTTTGCGTATTGGTATAGAATGTGATCTGCATAAAGCTTTCAGAGTAATCTCGACTGTTATGTAATTCTAATATATTTGCACTATAAACAAGATTACGCCTATAGCTTAACTCGGCGATCACTTCAAAACTTTGCACAGGGGTTGGCGCTGCTCCTTCTGTCTTCAGATTATTGCTTGGTGGGAATTTCAAATCACCTACTCCACCGACATTCACAATAAATCCATTCAAAATGAAGCTGTACAATATTCCGAAAATGTAGCTCCGGACGATTATGCCTAATGATGGAATGCATCACTGAGCGAAATTTTGGAGTGATCCATATAGTGATCCTGAAATGTGGTTTGTTTAAAGGCCACAGTTAACCATAATGTAAGCCATTGGAAGAGATCAATCATGGATCACCGAAATTTTGCACAGTCATACACCTCACCAATGCGCACGTCCAGCTGGAGTTGCTTTTTCGAAATATCGAATAGTTTTATTTTACATGAGTTTATGGCTAACGTCGGTAAGGTAGAGGTTTGAATTACCTATAAATAAATGTATAGCTAATGCCGGTGTTGTAAATTGAAGGTGGTATCTAGATGAGAAACAACTACGTTCGTTAATTCTTCTTTGATCTGTTCGATGATTTCATTCTCCCATTTTTCCACGATCCATGCAGCAATTTTCGCTATAAGTTTATTCAGCGGTCTCAAACCAGTGATTTTGATCTCTATGTGGCCATATTTGTGTATGTCAAGTTCTTGTAGTTTGATACGGCATGGGAGTTGGTTGTAGTCAATCGTAATCGTTGCAGACAGTCTAACTTCTTTCACTTCAGCTGATATCTTACCTTTGATCGAAATAACTCCATATTTGAGCTGTGAAGTAAAACGAGAAAATGATTACCATATGACATCTGATGGTCATAGGTCAGGACCAATAATGAAGTAGATTATAGAATTGCTGATTTGAGATATTTATAAGGGGAAAGTCAGGCCTTCGGAATACCAATCCTTCTGAAACTCTGGGATGTGTTACTGCCCAAGCATTTAAATAGTATATTTCGATACAAGTGCAGAAAATAGGTCTTACGCCCGTGTATATGGCCAGTTTTATACGAGAACGTATACATATGGATTTCGGTCGAACTGAGAAATTTGTTTCTAAAGGTTTTGGATTATAACTCTCCGGTATAAAGATTTTTTATTAACCCTTAATTACCCACGTGGTACTTTTGGCACATCTAAAACTTATTCACGCTCATTTTCTATTCAATCAAATTTCACGGAAGCAGCAAAATTTTTACAAAGTCATATATATATGCACGTGGGTAATTAAGGGTTAAGATGAGCATGGTTCTTTAGTAGATTTCCATTTTCCAAAAAATAAACTGATAATATTCATAAATTTTTGAGTTATCGCACATCCGACATTTTGGTACCTACATTTTGACGAAAAATGTGTACATATGTCACATGCGACAAAAGTGCAACGCCGCTGACCCCGGTTCGGCGGAATGTTTCAGGCAAGAACGTACACATCTACGGTCACTTGTTCAGATTCAGATGCTCAGCATTATCACTTGCTTCAGAATCACTGGTGACAAAACTTGCCACCGAATACCCTCGGCTCAGTCGAAAATTTTAGGTAAGAAAGTCCACATGTACGTTCTTGTCTAGAACTGCAGTATCGAACTATATTTCCTGACAATCTGTGGGTGGAATTGCTAATCCGTGCAAGAAGTCATCTGTCAAACACAGAATGTCAAAAAAACTACCTGAACCCCTTGCGAATGGGTCCCTGGATTGGGGTAAATTGTAGGCCCAACATACTCGAAATGATGCAATATTGACATCTACCAGTAAATTTTGAGATTGGTCGTGGTCAGGGCTTCAAAATCCGCAGAGCATTTTCTAGGGGAATACACAAAAGTCTTTTTACAAATATGTTCGAGTTGTTCATTTGTTCATTGTAAGGTAAGTTAGTTGTGCAATTGGGGGGAGGCGGAGGATGAGATAAGCAATAAGACATACAGGCAAAAATGCACTAATATTGCATGTTTTGAGATTGTTGGACCCTTGGCTTACAGCAATACAGGGGTCCATACTTAAGGACTTTGGGTGATCTCTTTCATATTTTGATATGTCGAAATATATCCCGAAGTTTTAGGAGGATATGTGTTTCAGAGACCTGACTTTGTTAGTCCTACTGAGATGTTGAAGTCAGACTCAAACTTGGAGTTGTTAGCCGTACATAACAAAAATTGAAAAAAATATTCTACATTTGCGTAGTTAACATTTCGATACTGTATCGGATGCATCAGTTGCTAATAGTTTCATCGATTTTTGAATACATCTCGGGGTCCTGTATCCGAAATTGGTATATCACAGCAAGAGGTATCCCCCAAATTTTTTACTCGGTTCCACCACGTCTTGTGACTTTCTTCTCATGCTTAACTGTTTCAGGTTAATAATACTTGAGAAGGTTTCTAAGAATGAACTGTGCGATGGATTTTTTCTCTGACCTTTGGATTATGAATCCGTTTCAACGAGTATCAAAAAATGATGCATGTCTCGTACATAGAAGAGGGAGGAGATCCATATTTACCTTATAATTTTTGTATCTTATGCTGGTTTTCGATAAACTAAAAGCGCATGATGCGATGAATTTTAAATTCTTGAACGACACAGATGCATCTTGGAGCCTTTGGAGGCTGCTAAGATCGCTGAAAGGGATAATTTATCGTCAAGTTAGTAATTTTTAGAAGTATTACAATGTTGTAAATGAAAAAATTGACATTTTTAAGTGTACGTAAGGATAATGTGATATTGTTAGGTACTTTTTATGGAATCAGTTTGTGCATCTCATCAAAAAGTGACGTTCGGTTCTAAATTCAATCATAAATGCAATTTCAGAGCATCGGGTATTTCAGGAGTGTTTGGCAAGTTTCGGTACAGATTTTGAGCCTCAAGATTTTAGAATATTTTCCTAACTTGATCATTTCTTGGTTTAATAGTGTAAAGACCTCAGTTTTTTGATTGGAAGAATCAAATATTTTCGATTTCTTTAGCTTGGATCTATATGTTTCATTCGAACATCTACGCTTGATCCCATCTTTAAATGATAATTCAATTAGGCCCTAGTAGATCTAATACATTGGGTGGGACTGCATTAGTTACACCGGCTCCTTTCCGGAGCTGTTTCGGATACTATATGAAATAATTATGGATTTGCGATCGCTGTGGGTTTGTTGTATGAATCTGATCCTTGAAAAAAATCATGCGTGGACAGCAAGTACAGTTCATAATTTGCATAAAAAATTTCTATGACCCAGACTGCGAAACACTTCAAAATCCTGATCCATACAAAAAACTATTATACCCTTCTGGATGTGTGCTTAGTGTGCTTTAGTATTCCTTTTAGTGTTCCTTACTAGTCACTGCATAATCTACTATTGAGTTTAATTGACTAAATCATATCCCTTTTCGTCGTGATGTGAAAAAATTCTTACGAGAAAATTCCGTGCGTTGCTTGGATTTCTCCAGAGATCTTGCAAAAAGAGGGACCGCTTTGGAATTTTTGATTTAGATCTGGAAGGTTGACTTCTCCATTTTTCTCCTCAGACATTATCCTTGTCATCTGAGAAATCTGTAAGTCGATTAGTTTATTGATGGTTGCCTGAAATGGAAATGAGATTTACATAATTCGGTCGCTAAATTTGAATTTCTGATTTTTCGCAGTTTTTTATGTACCTGCATCCCGCATTCAGTGGAATCTGTGTTATCTTGAGAAAATTTTATCAACTGCTGAATTTCTTTTTTGATATCAGAGTTCAAGTTTGAGCACACTGAGACTAAATCTGCATTAGTGCAGATTTTCTTCACATCGTCACATGTTTTTTCTTCCATCAGCTTCTTTGGTAATTTTTGAATTTTGTCCCTCATAGATGACGATTCTCTTTGATTGTTCTCGTTGCTCTTTTTCTTCCACATGATGCGTTCTTTGGATCACGTAGAAAGTTCTAATTTTTAATATCATATATTGGTAAGTTTTCTAGGTTTCAAATGAATGGGATTCCTCATGTGTTTTGGTAATACCTGCGCATGATCGAATTCAATGAAAATGCGCTCTACAAATAGTGATTTATCGGAATGTGTAAATCTGGACAAAATTTCTCACTTGCGCATATACAAAAGTTCAGCAGATTAAATGGTTTCACCCCGAAGAATCGAGTAATAAGAATCAAGGCATGGAGAATTCAATATTACTACAATATTCCCGATGAAAACTTCATCGTCGTGAAAAAATATGATTGCCAAATTATTTTGTCAGGGGCTTTGGATGATTATGAATTTTTGAGGATCCGTAAAATTTTCAAAGTTGCAGAGTAGACTACGATCTGAATATTTATGATAAATTAATACAATGATTTTTCAAACCTTTCTCTGGATGGTGTCACATTCGCGGCTGTGAAATCTGCACTAAATCAGATTCAATGAGGACTAATTATGATATTGTGTACATTGGTAGTCGAGTGGTAGTCGCAGGCAAAAGATGGCACTACCGCTAGCATCGACCTTATGTTTCGCTGTAGTGGAGTATGACATCCGTATAACTGGATGGCAGAGAAAGAGAGAGTTCCTTCTTCTCGAGGTCTCGAATACCACGTCGTGAATCACCAAAACGAGTTCTGCGATATCAACCTTCAGTTATGAATATTTGATTTCAAATTGTCGCGTAGTTTTGAATGTGGCTCACGAGATGAAAATACCGTCGCTAGCGCTGGAGCGTGCGCTGAACCGACTGATTGCCCGGCCGCCTTCGCTAACGATAAAAGTTGAAACCCACACATTGTTATTTTTTCTTATCTGCCATTAGCTCTTCGATATGCATATGGACATTGGTCTGGAACAACGTAAACGAATCATGCATGGCATTATCGTCTAAACTTGTCTATATTTCTCTCATTTGCCTCCTCTCTCACCGGCCTCCATATCTTCGATTTTTCTCCATGGTTTTTCGGGATCGTTTCAGTGAGACGTTGCATGATTTTTTTTATTTTTGAACACTAGGTCACTTTTTAGATTGAGGCATGAAATAAAATTAAACTTTTACGTACTCATCGCGTACAGAATCTTCAGCAACCGTTTTTATCAAATCACTTGGAGGAAAATTTTTTGACTCTGCTTAGATCCAAGGTTCAGGGTTTCAACTTTCAAGTTTTCTTTTATTTGTGAATCGACATTGAACCTTCAGGAATGTTCAAACATTCGAGGAAGGCATTACTTTATGAGGATCAATGACTTTCATATTAC
Organism: Eretmocerus eremicus; assembly: GCA_030522705.1. NCBI lineage: Eukaryota > Metazoa > Arthropoda > Insecta > Hymenoptera > Aphelinidae > Eretmocerus > Eretmocerus eremicus. The sequence continues at coordinate 7,789 of JAPYYZ010009093.1, forward strand.
AAATCAGACTGGAATATCAGAAAAAGGCAAGCTTGGAGAACAGCAGAATGTTTTTGCAAATTAAAGAATACTAATACATTTTAGGCTCTAATCCATTTCTCGAACGGTGCTTATCCCCGGACCAATACCAGCATTCTTAGCGGATTGCCAAATATTCATAAAGTTAATTACATCTGAAGCATCGGTTTCCGTGATGAATGAAATAGGTGGACAGTACATTCGAATCTTCGATATCTGTAGGAAATTCTATGTAAGAGAAGTTACATTCTCATAAATCTTATGTATGTAGATGGATCATTTCAGGTGCATTTTGGTAGATATGTTTCAATGCATTCAGAATATTTCTCTACGTGGTCCAATATATCTCAGTTTTGTACTTAGGGGGAGACTTGATTTCCAGAGCAATTTACAATTTTAACGATTTTTTGATTACATGGATAATCCAGTTCTTTGAATAACTTGTTGGAAAGAGCAGCGATGGAGCGTTTGTTATTGGAGATGAATCCGAATGAATGTATTATGAATGAAGTCGGATATTTTCGAAATATGTATTACGTGCATTAAATATATGAGTCTGCTATTATAAGTCTATGGTTTTGGGATAACTTCAGGAACGCAACTCATGAATAATTAGAATGGTTATATAACCTTGCGATATTTTAACACGCTGTTTCGACTCTTATGTGGTGTACTTTCATAACGGGTCCTAGATTCGGATCTAGGTGCAAACTTGAGTCTCGGTTATAGATTGAATGTTGGTGCTCAGTCACTCTGATACTAAAAATAGAATATGTATCTCACTCATCAGGTTGTTTTGAGAACGAGGGACGTTTCCCTTCTTTACGCTCGGAGAAGAACGATCGCTGTGTCGCTAATTAGCCGGACGAGTAAGATGCACTATACAGGCATCCTTCGTTATCAGCGATTTTGGGAGTTTTTGCCCATCCGTGATTTTGTTCAACTACGGGTTTTGTATTTACACCGTTCATCAGCTATTTGCGCTTCAAGCTTTGGTATACGCGGGGTTTTCCATGAAATGTTGCAAGCCAAGATTGGAAATGACCCAAAGGAAAAGTCTCTTAGATCTCCTGATCTCAAGTATGAGTTTCTTCGCTTTTCCAATGAATATATTGATCCATCGTCGTGGAACAGACGCTCAACTTCTCAAATCGTCCCGTTACTCATGAAAGATCAAAGACTAAATCATTGCGGTATTTCTGGCAATCATTATCAGTAGCACATTCGATTGGAAACTTGAATAATGGATGAAGAATATTTTCGCAATTTATCGAGATCTAAGGGTTCTCTGACTATTTCTCGGAGCGTTTGAATCTGACCCGAGTTCTAAAGAACTCGAATAAATCGTATCTGTACTATTCATTAAAAATAAGTTTGAAAAACATGTAAGTTCCCATTTGACATGGTTGCTGAATCACGGGCGGAAATTCAATAACTGACTCTTGAAGAAAGCTGGAACAAATTGTGGCCAGAGATCTTTTGCAGTGTGGTTCTTAGTCAAGCTTTGAAGTAAATGATTCCCAGATTGATTGCTACGGCAGAACAAATTAGCGGAGAAGGTTTTGCTAACATGCGTAATGCTGAGCAAATTCGATACAAGGAACTGATGCCAGATGGGATTGAGGCAATGTTGGAGAAACGTCAGGATTGAAATGAAACTGATGATAATGAGTTTCCAGTGGAAGAAACTTACGGCAAGAGCTGTTGCAGAAACATTGCAATCTTTTCCAAAGGGCGTAAGGAAGTCAATAAAGATTGATAAACTAAGCAGTGTCGAGTGACTGATTTTTTTTTAGAAGAAATTACGGTAGTGCCCAGTTATTTATACAAATTTGCTGATATTGACTATCGAGAATATTTGTAAAAATTGAATATGATGGTATTTTTATTGATTTATATGCAAAGATGACTAACCCTGGATAAAGAGTCGCGAGTCTCGGAACATCACCTCTATTTCCTAGGAGACCAACGCATTGTTATCCGTGGTTTTGGTATACTTGGTCACTTTTCTGAACTAAACACCCGCGGATACCAAGGGGCGCCTACACATCATTGGTATTAATCTTCTCATTTTGATATGATGAAGTGAAATGTTAGTCTATATCCAAGGCCTGAATTTTTCACAGTTGAAGTTATTGAGATTCTTTCCTAGGATATCAGCCAGCTTCTTCTGAATTGCCTCGATGATTTCCTCCTCCCATTTTTTTGTAATCCACGTCACGAGCTTCGAGAGTAGTTTGTTCAATGGCCCTAAGCCTGTAAATCTTATCTTCAACTTGCCGAGATCACTGATTTGAAGATCTTGTAAAAATGCCTTGCACGGTCTTTGGTCGTAATCAACGCCCACTGCTGCCATGAGAGCTACACCGGTCAAGCTTGCTGACAATTTTCCATTGACTTTGGCAACACCGTACCTCAACTAAACAGAAAGATTCATTCTTATCATACTGATTATGGGCTCGGATGATTAAATTTTAAAGACAACGGTAGATCACCCATAACAGCACTGTAAAAAGGTGGTGGAAAATTCAACCAATGGTTGAGAAAAACACTCCAACCAGTGGTTGAAGCTTTTGACCAATATTTTTTACAGTGAGTTATTTGCTATACGATTAGGGAGTTACTGTCGAGTGCATTCCGAGTGATTACTTTAGACTTAAGCCAAAAGACGAGGTCTGAATAATTATGAAAAAGCGAAACTACTCCGCGCGAAAACCAAATGATTGTCTAACTGTCCGGAAAAGAATTCAATGTCTGGTAAAGAAAAGACCACTTTTTCGCAAGTGGATTATAAATATATGGGTAATTTTTCTCAGCATCTAAAATACAAGTTACTGGGTGATGAGGTCTCCCAGCTGGAATGAAAAAATAGTACTCATACCTCGACATACGCACAGAGCCTTTGTAACCCGAGCGAGCCCTCGTGCCAAAATCGCCCGTACGCGCCGAGCTGCGTAATATACACGAACGCCTGTCACTCTCCCTCTTTACTCATCCTTTAGTTGTAGGTGATCTCGAAGCATCACGATATACGTTTTTCTGTTGTTCCGTTGAACTTATGTATGAAAGTGAATGGTATCTTTTCAATGTTGATTTTTGAATGGAAGTCTCGTGAGTGTGCCAGATGTACTTAAAAAATGGTAGATCTTACAAAATGATCATTTTAATTTGTCATAGAAATCGTCTATTTGTATAAGTGCTCTAAAAAGTCAACATTAATTTTTTCGCGGTCGTAAATACATAAAAGTCTTTGTCCATCCATTTTAGGGGCAAAATGCCACGACCCAGATGTGTGGAAGAATCAAAAGATTTACCCTGAGCATAATTTGAAATTTTCAATATGTCAAGGGCCTTATGGGAAGTCCAGGGAATCGGATAACAATTGTGTTTCCAAACGTAATTATCGTTTATAAGGAACCAAATAGAACAGCTGATTCCCCAAAGTTGACTTTGAGAATCCACACACTGTTTTCCCTAGCCGTAGAAATCGTCAAATGTCTTTTTTTTCATATAGCGTGCCTCTTTTGTTTGGAAACTTGCTCCACGCTGTCGTTTTAGCCGTGTTTATCAATCAGAATAAGAAAAATCATTTCTGGGAAATGTATACCATGCAAAACCTGGGAATTAAGCATTTCAATCCAAAAGGGTCAAACCCGGTCGAATGTTGAAAGTTTAGTAGAA
>JAPYYZ010009094.1:0-11452 GCA_030522705.1 Eretmocerus eremicus
GTCTTCATCAGGATTTTCCGACGCAATCTGGCTCATTTTAGAGTTTACACTATGAGTCGTATGAGATAAAATGAGGTACGTCCGATTCTGGCCACCTGGAGTTAAACTGGGCTAAATTTATGAAAAGTAATATTGGAATTTTGCGAGGGGCGTACTCGGTTTCGCCACCAGTGATAATGCACATTCAGGGATGGCACGAGACATCACGTCTTATCGCATTATTCCTGCTTTACTGATTTAATTTTGAATGTTCCAGTAACGATTCTCAAGAAAAATCCATAAAATTCATAATTGTGCTGAATGTTAGATTAGAGGCGCGAAGATCGTGGAGCCTATTTGGAAGTTACACTTTATTGTCCAAAGCTGCACCCCTAAATGAATAACAAAACCGGGTGAAAATAGTTCCACTATTTTCAAACTTTTCCGTGGTCATGAACTTGGAAACGTATGAAAACTCATAAAAACCTATGAGAGTTTCCGATGAGAACCCGATGACCTATCGAATTTTCTATGAAAACTTATGAGAACGTTTTATGAAACATTGGTTCCTCAATTCAGACGTGTTCACAAATGATGATAGGGTTCATAAACCTACGATCTTATATGAACATGGTACATCCATTTTTACCTGAGGAGTTCAAGGATGAAGATTAACCAATTGGTATGAATCTTATGGGAAAACGTACAGGAAGACCACATACGGGATACAGTTTCAGCCGCTCCTTTGAGTAAGCGATGCTTCAATTTCAATAAAAATTGAACTTCATGCACCTTTGTTAAGTAATTCAAAAACTATGAGTGCTCTTTTGCAGTAGTCTTACCACACGTAGTGTGAATATTGCCTGCACATTGTCAATTGAAGTTACGGAATTCATCCAAACTATCATCGCGCGGAGGTCTCTTTGTATTACGAGAAGTTCATAAGAAAACAGGAAAAATCTGTGCGGACTAGTCAAGGAATGTGAAGGTTCAGAGAATTCTCCTTACTGGGGCATTTTTTGTGAATCATTATGGGAATAGAGTAGATAAGAATATCCTCCATTCCAATTCTCACATTATGTTGGTTGATGATGAATAAGACGAAGAGCTGTTGTCATTTCCCTACTCAATTGGAGAAACTTGATGAAAACGACTCTCGTCTACTAACCGGAATCTTCCTAAATTTTCTTTATTGGGCGAGATCAGGAACAATTTTGAAGATACATCCCATCTTGAACCAATTGCTGAGAGACTTTTCCTCCCAAGCCAATTCATCTTCACAATATTTTGGAACGCACGAACTTAACCTCTCTAAATTTGAAGCAAGATGTGGCATGGGGTTGATTCAAAGCAGTCGTAGAAATAGAAAAAGAAAAAATGAGAGAGAGAGAGAGAAAATGACAAAAAAGAAGAGAGAGAGAAAGGAGAGGAGTGGGAACGAGATCAAGTGGGCTACAAGCCTAGAGAGACGTGGCAAAAAAGAGTAAGAGATGGGTCAAGGATGTATGTATTGTTTATGCATCTGCCAAGTGGTCATCCGTTCGCCACGTGTACAATCCCCGGCTGCGTATGCATATTTGACGGCACGCCTCTCTTGCTAGCGTTACGAGCAGTAACAAGGACCCATAGTACACACGAGACGTTGAAAATGATGTACTAACGACGCTGCAGTGAATTATTCCTCGCAGCTCGTCTCTATCTCGGCTAATGCATTCTTGTCCACCGGGACTCCAAACTCACATTTCGTGTACTTGTACAGGCAGTATGCTCTGAGCAGAAAAATTCTGATCTCCCAGATGATGAACATGAATCCTTCACCGGATGGTCTTTTGTACTCAATTGTATTCAAAGTGCTTTTTTTCATGAAAGTCTTGCCTCATTCAAATTTTCAAGAGACGTTTACAAGAGACTTTTTTCTAAATCTGTATAGTCGAGCTTTCGAGAGAGATGACGAAGCTCGTCATTTGAAATTGGAAAAAAAGTCACGATCGACTTTCCGAGATCAAACTATAATGATTTTATACTAATGCTATCGATCTACTCAATCGACATTCATGAGGTGTTTTTTCAAATTGAAATCATACACAGATTTTAGAAGAGCGGCTCGTATTTCCCGAGCTCATTGGTGAAATCAATCACTGTACAGAATTTTGATCATCGAAGGGTAGAGTTGTATATGATCTTATTCTAAATGAATTAATGATAAATTTCGGTAAGGTAGAGCGTCCACACGCACACAAATCTTTGCTACGTGCTCAAGTTTTCACATTTAACCCGTGAACCTCTAAACTGGTTGTAAGAGATGTTCGTATCTACATCAAAGACAAATGCTTTAGACGTGGTTCGACAAGGGCCTTTCATGGGAAACAATGATGCCTGGGGGGGGGGGGGGGAAAGGGGTGCCCCCAAAGTGGTTTTTGTGCAAATATATAGGCTGTTCAGTCGGTTTTGAGACGGAGTTGGAAGCTTCTTTTATCTCTTTCGATCTTCTTCTCTCCTTCAGCCATTGGTTGACGAATCCGTCATATTTTATATTTCGTCCCATATTTGCAATCGAACTTTGAAGTCTCCTCAGAAATAATACACTAAGGCTCTTGCTTCATTCTGTGAATAAGAGTTATGATGGTAGGGTGTCTTGGATGAAAACCTGGTGGTCATAAAGGATTTGGTCAACTCCAATCTATTGAAAATTAATTTTACATTTCCTGCGACTAAATTGTTGAGAGTTACTCCTTGTGAAAAGTATATTTTCCAATAGGCAATCCGCTTACTATCCCTAATCTTGTTCCACTGCGTCATTCGTCTCCTTCTTTGAGACGTTATAAGTAAAGTGGCAGATGATATGTGAGGGATTGGAGATGATGAGAAATGAAGTTCAATAATACCGTCATTCGAAAATTCTAAAAGTTATTGACCTTCAGAACGATAACCAGACAACTTTTATCGTTGGAGGAAAAAGCGAAAGTGAATCATCACGCAGTGGCTCAGGATTTTTTTTCTCAATACTTCAGTACTAATTTTCCACATCAAAAGACTCAAAACGGAATTCTCGGCTTCCAACTGTTCAAAAACAAGAGCAAGTTATGAAAACGAATACCTTGAGTTTTAGAATATCACGTACTATATGAAATGCAAACGTAACCGACAAAAAAATTATTCTCCTCAAATAAATATGAATTTGCAAAATAAAAAGTATTCACTTCACTGAGAGGAGAAAAATTGAAGTACACTCACCGCACTCGAATCACAGGATTCACCCGAACACTTGATCCAGAGAATAGCCTCTCAACGACAAGATCTCATCGCGTGCAACGGAGGTCGTTATCCGCAAGCCTGCGGAACAGGTCGGTCCACTTCATCTGTTGAGATCAAGCAAACAGCTCTGTGTCTTTCCTCTTCGCTCCTCGTCCTTTCTATCATTCTCTTTCATCTCAGTCTGTCAAAGGCTCCCGCGTTTCGATCTCGTCCGTATTTTCAACATGTTTCGATCGCGGATGATCTCCCTCTTTTTTTTCTTCAGTCAAGCAAAGGAAGACGAACAGGAGCTAGAAGGCTCGGCCTCACCGAAAACGCGGCTGGCAGTTTTGGGTCACGCGACGACAATTTAATTGGTCTTGGGGAAAAACCGCGGGGAGAGGCGAGGACGAAGGCTGCGCGGGCCTCTCTGCCGAGGACAAGCGAACAATGACAGGCCGGTAATTACGACCGATGCCGAGGCTATACCCCTCTCAAAGAGAGCCAATTTCGCGGATTCCCGTGGGCTCGAGACGTCTGATCCGGCTTAGCTCCTCATTATTCCCTGTGTGTTGCGTACGTGTGCGCGTGTAAGTGCACGCGCGTTTGTAAATGTCTGTGAGAATGGACGGCGGTACTTGGCGAGCCGATTCTCTATGTGTAGGATCCATATTTCGCATTGAGAGATTGAGGGCCAGGAATTTTAACGATTTTACCTAGAATTGGGTCACATTCACAGTCCTGCTGGTGAAAAAATGTATCATCGGAGGAAATAGGTGAGTGAACGACGGATGCGAGGGTTTGTTGATTTTTTGAGCCTATCGACAAGGGATGTGATGTTGGTCGGACCATTTGTGTTAGAGGGTGAGTCAGGTAGAAAGGTTAACCCATTGAAATGTGAGTGACCAATCGAGGCTGGGTTATGTATAACCATAGTGAGCCGAGCGAAATTTTTTTGTCAATACAGAAGTTTAACCTTTTCGCTGCAGTATCGGTCAGTGGTGACCCACGCGGTATAAGAAAGTGTTGACTCCTCTTCGGTGTCACAGGGCTTGATTGCAACTTCGCACAACTTGGAGGGGCCCAAATTTCTCGTCATTCCATGCTTGAAAGGAAGAACCCGGTAGGATTTGTCAACGACAAGTGCAGAGGTGTTGGCCAGCACGCCTTCCCGATACGTGCGGAATCACCCAATTACGCCGCAAAAATATTTCAGGAATATTCTTGTCCGAATTGGTCAACTCGATTGAGATTCGAAATCACTCTCGTTTCCCATCTATTGTATGAATAGACTGTGTACACAACTTTTTGCGAGAATGTGTTTCGCAACGAGATGAATGATCTTGATGAGATCACTCTCGAATTTTTGGAAGAGTACGAGGCTTTTGAATGAAATGTTTCCAAGACAGATTGATGTCCGTCCAATTTCATGACCGACATCCGCAAATAATCAGAATTTATACTCATGATATGTTGGATTAGAAAGGTTTATAATGAAAAATATTCTCCTATGTTGCAGGTAAGAACATGATCATCTGCTGGGTGACAGCTCGAAGTAGTTATACTTTTGGTGGTTCTCAATCACAGGTCTGTGAGTCTCAACTAAAATTGGTAATCGACAGAGATCAAACTTTTCAACTCAAAACTGCTGATGAGTTGACCTAGAGTAATGAGCAGCACACACATTTTGCCAAAGAACAATTGCCATACAAACAGACGTATTCAAAAAATGATAGAGTAGGACGTTCTCCTTCCTTCACAGTTCAAATTGATCGAATCTATCCCGTGAGTAACCTGACGTATACTCGAAATTCCGACAGCTCTCGCGTGAATGACATTCAGAGCCACAATTGAGTAAGACATCGCATACATGTACCGCTCAGCAGCACTGATAGATAATTATCGGCCCAGCTACAGGCATCCTGTGTTAATTCTGAAGGACAGTTTCCAGATTAGAGCCTGAATCTCTCTCTATCCCTCTCCCGTATATTCAAATGTAACGCGAATTCAAGAGCTCGAGCCGGCTATCCATCCCAAACAGGTGAAATGAAATCCGTCCAATTTCGTAATACAGCCGGTGCGCGTGCAATCAGCAGCTTCGCTCTAATGGTCGACTAAATTAAGCCAGAGCCCTTACATTCTGATGAGCGCATAAATATAGAGAAGACGAGGCCGAATATCCGCGAACTTTGACAGTCTCTCTCGTGTCGCTTCCCAATCAAATTCTGCATTCCACCCCCCTAACCCCCCACCAATCCAATCACCAACGTCCTCTATGTTCATCCGCGCCTTGAGTGTCTCTCCACATCGAATTACCAGAAATCGGGAGTCTTGCGGGCACCGGAGTAAACCTTCGAAGTGCAAGAGAAAGAAGCTCTTGCCAGAATTAGCAGTTGCAAAACCTTCGACAGCAACGATTTCCCGTTAATCTCGTCCGGTTCGAGCGTCTCGCGACGACGCGTCAGACCGAACTCGTCGAGCTCGTTAGCCGTTTTCAACGCGACGATATCTTGAATTTTCGATTCTCACAGCTACAGCTTCTACCACCCGTTTCGTAGATATATACCTATATGCCGGTCATGCGGTGCCGATTTATCGTCGAATGACAAACGCAATCGACGCTAGCTGCGACGCGTACGTGCGCCTATACTTGATGCATTGCCGTATTACGTATTAGCGAGAGCGGCAGCTGAATTTTCGCGCCGGCGATATTTGCGCGAGCGAACAAATGAGCCCGCAGAGCCGCGAGCCGCGCTCCGCGTGCGGTGAATTTTTCATCCCTCGGGTTGGATTCCCGAAGCGCGTGACGAAAAAGAGAGGGTGAAAGAGAGAGAGAAGTGCTATTGGCGACTGCCTCCGGGGACGGGTGGCAATTTTGCACGTATTTGCGAGCGCGCCGCTTGAAATTTGAAAATTCCGAACGAACCGAGCCAGCTCGTGCGGTATCGGCTGCGGGCGTGATTGATGAGCGAGGTGCGGCGATTCAATTTTTTTCGATACTGTGGATGATTGAGAGCATATCTTAGTGAGTTGTATGTGCGTCATTGACAAATTTAGAATGATGATGAATCGTGATAGGAGCTATTGATACTGTCTCTCGTGTAATTTTTTGTTGACTGATCCGGTCGCTCAAGGGATTTGGGGTGACATTTTGTGTCACGCAGAAAACACGTAGTATTGATTTGCAATCTGATCTTCAATCGAACTGTCTGAGATGAGATAAGTTGCTTCAGGATAAGTTTTTGCACCCCTCCGAATTTCTAAAGTGATATCATAAGTAACCTCTGCAGAAAATATCACTAATTTGATCATTTGATATCATTGAGAATGAGACATGGATGAGTGAATGAACTGAAATTCAGACTAAAATTGTAAGAAAAAAATGTTGTGTTATAGCATTATCCTGCTTTTTGTATTAAAGAGTCCGAATCGTAACTTCGTCTGATAGATAGCCGAAGAATAATCTGAGACTTGAATGATGCAAGTGAGTCAAGAAGGTCATAATTTTGTCCATCATTTAGAGTAAAAGATCCGAACCTATGCATTCAATCTGCCTCAAATTTGAAACCTACAATGCCGGACTGCGATACTTGACTAATTCTTGATTAGCTAAATAATCTAAGATGAACAATTTATTGATTCAGAGTTGCAAGTGAGATCTCTTGATGAAAAGTGCGGATAGCAGAGATTTCAATTTGACGGAGGTATTTTAGTTTCTCAGTAAAATCAGATACCTCAAAAGAACCAACGAAAAATGTGTGAGATTCATCTCGCTAGTTGCTCTACAATCTTCAGGTCAACAGTCGCGTCAAAGAGATTACTGAAATAATTAAGAATGAAGTATCATTAAATGTGATTGCGTTCTTGAAGATAGCTTATCAGCTTCCATCGATAGTACCACGAGCGAATTTTTTTCGAAAATGCACGTATAGTGTCTCTCAAAGACTTTTGTTTGACTCATGCCATGTAGGAGTACCTCACGAAGCAATAGAATCCAATTACTGCGAGCTTCGACGAGGGCAAGGCTCGAGTGTTGGGAACAACGCAAAAAAACTCATGTATACGAGTTTTTCATCACATACAATGGTCTGTATTTGATGAATCAGTGCAAAGTGGGGACTATGCCAAACGATCTCTTTGAATGCAATTCCACCTTATATCGCAACAGACCTTCCAATTTTCGAAGCGAGTTTCTGGTTTCATCAGGTTCACTCTAAAGAACGCCTTCCGATCGGAACTTTTTTCCTTGGCATCGATGTAGGATCCAAAACTGATTAGAGTATGATTCGTGAAGAGAAGTTGAACAGTTGATAATAGGAGAAGTTGGATGCAAATTTATAAAATTATGACTGATTACCGAATTATTCGGTGACCCCAGTATCATCAAAATATGTAGTTTTGACATACGCGTAATTTTGACCATTTTCGATACTCGTGAGTACGTACAAGACGTGAGAGAATGTAATGATTACAGGACATCAATTCAGCGATTTTGCACATGAGACATTTTTTTACTCACCCGTCTCCTCCCGTGAATCTTTCATCTCGAACAATTTTTTGTAAAAACCCATGAGAACCATTTGAAAAAGATTGAGAAAAAACATGAGAAAAATTTGAATCTTTATGAGGGGATACCTTATACTATAATTCGCTTATCGAAAAATCTGTACCAAATCCTTCGCTTTTCGTTGTTGATCTGTTGGTGTTGATGTGAATATTATCAGGAGATAGACGATAAACTTGCGATTTCGCGACGATAGACATATTTACATATTTTCTTTCTCAAGACACTATTTTTATCAATCATTGTTGAATTCGAGATGAATGACCCTATAGAGCATTTTGCAAAATATTTACGTTCTCATATAAGTCATCAAACAAAACGTAATAAAATTTTCTGGCTGTGCACCCCAAGAAAGGAATGAAGGCGAACAATAGAGTCTGGAAAAAAGAAACAGACGACAACGGAGTCATACCCTGCTACCATTCCAATCAGTACACATGAGAACTGCTTCTGTTTGCGAGAAGCATTGAAAGAAAGTCGTTCTCTTCTGTGCGACTCTTTTAAAGGCGTGGACCAAAAGTTCAGCCATTCGCTCTTTCTCCTTCTCTGGCGCGTTTGCATTCGATGAGGTTTTGCGCTGCTCGGGTTAATTCAGACTCGCATATTCTTTCCACCAATGCCGTAGAAGTGAACGGCTTTGCATAGCAAAAACAAAGTGATGCATAATATGGAAATTCTGGTTAGAGGCAGCGGCTGCATAGAAATTCAGAGAATGGGGTGAACAATCTACAGTCATACATCACGCCGGACACTAGCAAGACTTTTACTACTGAACCGATAACAATCGAGGGTCGACTCGTCTTTTTTGGCATGACACTCACTCACACTCTCTATTTCGTAGAGTAACTAATCATAATTAACTACCCTCTCCGTGCGATGTTCTCGGGAATCTGATATTTGAAACCTGGGTAGAATTTTGACTCTTTATAAAGTGGTCGCGGTATGCATTTTTACTGAAGGCAGTGGATATAATCTGAAACAAAATAAAAGAACAGTCGATGAGGTATCTATTCACTGACTCATCAAATAACGAAATAACTCTTTGTACTGATCTGAGTTGTGACTCGTGCAAATGTGTCTCTGACGAAAATATCTTTCGCACATTCACTGACACGATTTTCATCAGTATCTTCTAAAAACACTCAAGCATTCCGAAAAAAATTTTTCAACACCACGAAACTTTTTTTAGATGATTGCATGAAAAGCACTCAGCCTGTCTTGTGAAGTTACAAAATTCAGAAGCTCATCTAATTTGCTAACGATTCGATCATATTGTTGTCATGATGAAGCTTATTGATATACCTAAAAGAGAAAATGTAGCAATTGTGCTGAAGTTATATAAGTATGCTACCTCTCGAACTCGCAAATAACCCGCTGCACCTAGATCTGCGATAAAGTGACTCGTGTCAAAATATTATATTCACTCTTTCGAATTTCACAGAGTTTTACAATAGCTTCGCGATAAATCAAATTGCAGCAGAAATCCATTAGTAGTCAAATCAAGCATTTCTATATTCGGCTACTGGGTAATCGTGTCTTTTAGTAATTCATCCCATCTAAATAAAGCCCAGCGTTTTCCTCTCTGATCTCGAAAGATTTAATTGATATCGTGAGTAAGAGAAAAGATCTATGGCATAATTTATTTGACTCGTCCAGATCTTAGAACTAACCGATGGATTTCAATGTAGCAAATGAGTTATAGATTAAGTAGACAACCGCACATTGAGCTTATTGGAATCATTTGCTGTTCATAAAGTTCTGCATTTCACGTGTGAGTTTTAAACCATCAGACCACAGATTGACCTCAATTCTCTTCCTCATCGAAAAAATTCAAAAACAATGTCTTGTTAGGATTCAAATATCCTCTCATAGTAAGGGAATAGATTTCAAGAGAAACTGGATTAATTGTGAGGGCTTTTTAATTTACTTTTCTACTCGTTTAATTTTAAATCATGAAATCCAGCCGTAAATTTTCTTCGTACTTGCAAATAACTTTCATTATTCATCACCGTAATCCTTTGAGATTTTTCTCTGAATTTCGTATTCTATCTCAAAATTAGACTCATATTGGAAAAGTACGATTCTACGTTCAAAGGCTCTCAATAACCTCGGCTCTGGTCGTCCATCACAAAAGAATTCAGTTATGGAGAGGGGGAACACTGGAAGGGAAGACAATAACTTCAAATTGCTGCCTCTGGCGTCCTCTTTACATCTCTCTCTTTAAATTGTTCTGGAATGTTTGAGAGTCACTCAGCTGGAGAGCCAACACGCTGCATTCAGAAAAATTCAATGAAGTGCTTGGCAAGTATAATCATCCTCGTGATCGGGGAAATACACGTTGAGTAGCGTCGGTTCCGAGTATTATTGGATTCCTATCGGAAAAAGAATCTCATTCGGGAGCACCGACCGTCGTGTTGAATTACACGAGATTCCGTGACTCTCTTGAAGATGCCAAATGGAATTCGATATCTTGAATTTCTATAATGAATTCTTCAAGAGACTTTTAGATGTATTTTTCAATCAATTCAAGTCATGAGAAATTAACTCATCTTATAACATTATACTCGTTTCTCTCATCTTCGATTCAAAATACTTCACCATACTTGAAATTTATCTAACAAAATTCAATCTTATAAGCGTCCAAAATATACTCATGCAATCTACTGCTTGATGCTCCCAACCTACTTATCAAACATCGAAACTACGCGCGTCTTGTCTTTATGGACGTTACTTGTATTCCTGAGTGTAAATTTTTCCTCTGGACTATGATGTCTTCAGGTGACGATGATTATTTCGATCACTTAGAATTCATGAGGAATCCAATCGCCATTGAAGTCTTCCTTCTAATTCTCAATCCTGACACGAAAATATCCTGTTTTCAACCGCACCTCTTCCCATTCTCCACTCATTCACATTTGCGCGGCCTTTTCGAAAAGCTCGGAAGAAGAGCAGAGGCAAGAGATAGAGAACTCGAGGGGATATATCTCTGCCGCGTCAAGTTTGAAATCGTAAAGCCAAAGAGCCGCGAGTGGTCAAAAGTTGGCCGCTGCAAGCTCTCCCACTTGGTCCGCACAAAGAGGCGCGTAGATGTACGATACGAATCGAATTAGCATAGCTTGATAAAGCTCGCATCAAGAGAGCCCAATGCGCCACAGAGCTCATCCTATCACGGAGCCGCGCCAGAGAGGGAGAAAAGCTCGCGAATAAGGCCATTACGAGCGAGTGCGTGCTAAAAGGGGGCTGTGTGTGGCATCAGAGGCGAGCAGATATCGCACAATGCCGAGACTCTGCTCTCTCGTGGAGAGATGTTTGTTTTTCGAGAGCGCATCGAGGGGGAAGATGCGGCCGTCTCAAAGGTTTCGCTCTTTAAGGAGCTGCGTCTCGAGGAAAATCTTTTGTTCGCCGAGAGGTGGAGAGCAGAGCTTGCAAGCTCGATGTTTATTCTCTTGTGTACGCGGCGCAAACTTCTTTGCCATGGCGGATCGTGTCTCGTGTCGTTGTCGCGCGAGATGGAGATTGATTCATCATCTCGCGCGGGATGGAGATCGTTCCCAGGATATATAGATCGTGTCTGATGTTGGTCCGTGTGACTTTGCAATTTTTCTCGCGAGTCGAGCGTTCATTCATTGACCCTCTTCGCGCTTGCAAGCTCTCGAGTCATCGTGATAGGGTTCT
>JAPYYZ010009098.1:0-10617 GCA_030522705.1 Eretmocerus eremicus
TCATCGTTAGATTCTCGCGTCACGTTGATGAATTTCCAATCTGTTTTGCTCGGGAAATTCGAGATGATAACCAGCGTCTCGTACGCATTGGTAAAGATGAAACGTTGCAGCATCTTGCATCGCATGATGAATAAAACTTGATCTCGATTTCGGTGTCACAAATTGTGTTACAGGTATGTATGATTCTTTCTGTCTGTCTCATGATTTGAAGATTAGAACGAAGGGCTCATGATGATCCAAATTGAAAACTCCGTCCTGACAAATGAACGATTATTTTTGTTCGTTGGGCCCAGTATTTTAATTCGTTCCCTACGTGGGTTTTCAGACTTTCAAGGCAGGTCGCATCATGCATGGAAAATTCCCGAAGTATGATTTAGACCCCACATGAGACCCACTAATCCCCATAAATATTGATATGATCCACGCATGAGGAAATGTGTCCAGGATTAGTAAATTATGAATTATTCTATTTTATGCATGAGGCATTGCGCGGTACTGCAGGCCTCTCGATATCGGCAACAATACTTGCATGTTGCATTTTCCCACAAAGGATCATTTTTGAATCAGTTCATCAGCTTTCTAGTGATTTTTGTCAAGAATAATCCGATCGAAACAGAAGCAGTTTTATTGTTAACCGAGTATACATGCATAACTGAGCCATTCAATTGAGTATTTCAATCTCTGCACGATTGAGCTACACTGCATGTTATTTTTTCTAGGATCGAATGTATCATCTCGTGGAACAAAATATGAAGCCATAGTAGGGAAAGGTCAGCTCAATGATTTATCCGATTTCATTGAGAGCCTGATTATCTTTGCATTCAGTGTCACACGCAGGATCGTCATACGAGTGTAATTCTAGCGCCGAGAGGAAGATGTAGCACAACTGCAGATGCGAGAGAAGAGAAAAGTAATGTATAGCACAATTGTATCTCCTCATTGTGTCAAGTACAGCTCGCACTTGCGAGGACGATTGATTGCAGATTTTTCCTTCGCGACATCTCGAAACGGGCAAAACCGATCGAGGTGAATGACGATTATTACGTCTCGTCTGCGAGCGGATCGTAGTTTAATCCTTGATTTGAATCGAGCCAATCAATCGAAGAATTGCGTAGATACTAATATTTGTGTGAAGCAGAGGAATATGCCTTGACACTGTCCTATATGTGGTCTTATAATGGGAGTATTTTGAACGAAGTTCAACGCTTGGATAAAAAGGAACGAGTGTGAATTTCATTTTATACTCGCTCTCCGCCTCATCAAATGCATCGAGAAATTGGAATGCATTACGAAGAAGAATGTCACGATTGTAATTTGTAATCATTGTAATTGTAACGATATTGGGAGGAATCGAAGGAGGAGTTCTCTCTCGCCGAATCATTCGCAAATACTTGCTTCTCCATTTTGAATGGTATATGTTTTAGACAACGGCAGAGTCGAAGGTAGACGCACACGCAGGTACGAAAAAGACGGACAGCCAAGAAAAGAAATATTTGTAGATATCGCTCACCTTACGCAGTGGCTGATCGCCTCGGATAGCTCGTCGAACCGACTCGAAGCTGCGCCACCTGAAAATATGAAGAAAGTTTCTCAAGTCAATAATTGTTACGGCGGAAATGATCCCCCAAGAAGTAGGTGAATTTATCGTTCTTCGAAACCATAGCCTCATCAACGGACTGAGCCAATGCACACATTTTGAATTAGTTCCAGAATGCGACCTTCGCCTTGACACTTTCATTACGGCCTCTACATTTTTTTAGGAATGATTCTTTGCTGACTCATGAATCTCGATCGCTATGAACTTTTGTCTCTAATAGGTAACCGACATCTTAATACCTCAAAAATTGTATGAATCTCGGACCTGGAAGTCATTGTTTTCGAGACAATCAGTCTCAACAGAACCGCATCGCTGGTCATTGCATCAGGACTTCTCGAATTGCCTCTTGGGCGCTGAATATTGGATCGTAATACAGACTCCGTAGATATACACCCAGGGTACAACCTCTCGAGGAACCTTCGACAAGCCTCCGGCAGAGTTGCACCCCTTCCATTCCAAGACAAATTTTATGATCCTCGTACAGAGTATCCCCGCTAATTTGATGGATTCTGAATTTTTTCAGCAAACAGAACCCAGGTTTGGACCATGTAGTCCAATAATGCCGAGTGAGTTGTCATAGATTCCTCTCTACTCATTCATCCCCAATGGAATTTTCAATTCTAACTTCTATCCAAAAGTTTCACATTGAACAAATTATATCTCTTCCATTAATAGAAGTACGAGTCTGTCTTGCTCTAACTTGATCAAACTCTTTTCCCAAACATCCGATTCGTGGGCAAATTCGATAATCAGCAAAATATGGCAGGTAAGAGTATCCGAACTCGAGAACCACTTGTATAACAGCTGCGCGGTCTTGCAGATTCAGCATCAGCGGGGCATGCAAGTATATCTCTCGCATTGCCGCGAGCGTGAGTCACCTCCGTTGAACTTGCGCTCGTTGCGAAAAAATCACGGCAGCCGCTAAACGCCCATACGACCTGCACTCTTTCTTGCTTGCGCTCTCTCTCTCTCTCTCTCTCTCTCCTCTCTCTCTCTCCGACTAGATTCATATCGTCAGAGACACGGATCTCCCGACTCACTCATGATCTCATGCGCTTCGACAAATGCATATGGGATTTTCATGCCTATCACTTCTGCAATCCAATTCTCTTCCTGCGTTGAGGGACTAAAATTTTTTTATGCTCGAGATAAATTTGATTGAGAAAGGATATCAACGACGAAACAAGTTCATTCTGGGTTAGATGTATCACCAGTGACAAGGGCAAATAATTTGCCCACCAATGGTTTCCCTGGATTATTCACGATGATGATTCATTCTGGGTTAGATGTATCACCAGTGACAAGGGCAAATAATTTGCCCACCAATGGTTTCCCTGGATTATTCACGATGATGAGAGACAACGCATCAACTGATTATAAGATAAAATCGACGCTGGCGTGCAAAAAAATCCCATTTCAATTCTTGAGAAAGTAAAAAGTCCTATCTGATTTTTGGGAGATTGAAAAACTTTTCAAAATTTTTGAGTAAAAAATTTTCATTCCGAAAATTTTGGGTAAAAAGCCCTATCTCAGAGATTTGGTGTGAGAAGTTGTGTCTCAGAATCTTTGAAAATGAGGGTCGTGTGACTGACGAAAGACTTTTGTTCATCTTCAGACTCTTTCCTGAGTCACATCATCCTCATCTTCAAACATTTTGGAACACGACTTCTCACACCAAATCTCCAGTATAGGTCTTTTCTACTCAAAATTTTTGAAATAGGGCTTTTTTCACTAAGAAACGTTTGATATAGAGTTTTTTATTTCGTCAAAAATGAGATAGGGCTTTTTATTTTCTCAAGAATTGAAATGGGGCTCTTTTGCACGTCAGCGTCGAAAACAATATGATGCGTCTCATAGATGACACGTGTCTTCCCGCTTTATCAACTTGCAGCAAATATGTCACTTGAATATAAGGACCAGACTAGTCCATGACAATTTTCGAGGAGAATCCGCTTGACTACTTATGACCAGGAGTGTAGGAGTGCGACTTTTGGGTCAATTTCATAGGTTGTCCTCCTATTTATAAGTCATCCGAGTCATACATGCATAGAGCCTTGACTCGTTGTGCAGTTGGATGCATGGAAGGCGGAACGTAAGTTTGAGTAACGGGCGTGAAAGTCAAATCAATTTTACCCTCGCATGAACGTGAGTCACGACGTCTGAGAGATGAGAGTATTATCGAACATAGATCATCGATTGCTGAGATGCTCTAGATTCGAAGGAATTCAAATGTTTCCCGGTGGGAGGACTCTGACATTATTCGCGCATGAGACATTGTTGATGATGTGCGACCATTTTTTAGATTGAGCGAATCGAGTTGATACTGATGATAATCGAACACGTAATCTCTTCGCCTTGGCAGAGGCCGAGACCGAGTTGGAATAGAAATCATTTTTGATCTGATTATATATATATATATGTGTATATTAGTATCAATGATAGAATGTTGTGGTTCAGACAGGTATACAAAAATTTTATGGTAGGAAGACTGATAATGTCATTTTGAGAATATTGGAAGAGATTTTGGTGTGCTCAGAGTTGGCGTACCTGCATGGAAGAGAATCGTTTCATAATTCTTGATATTTCAGAAAACCCTTCGCCAGGTTCAATGAATATAATCCATGTCGATAGTTTCTTTCTTACCTTGAATTCTGATAGGAATATCATGTCTATTAGTTAGAGAAGATGATTTCAGTTCGATAAACGTTATGAAACAGTTCATGCACATTGTGACACTTTAGTCACGACGGAAGATTCAGGCATCTTTAACTCCAGAGAGTTTCACAAATTCATCGAACTCATCAATTGTGATAATTATCAGTTCCCGGCATCGAAATGAGAATTTTTGAAGCTAATACACTTCTATTTTGAATCGATGTAACGATCGGCCTCTCAAGGAAGAGAAAAAATTTTACTCTCGAAAAATAATCATATCCCTGCTGTGAGTCTTTCCGTGCGAATTGAACAAGTCTCATTTGATATCTTGTGTAATCCAGAATCTTCATAGAAATTTTTGTCCGAGAAACAAAGTGTGTTCAAGATAATCATGAGTGTTTTCTTTTTTTTTATCTAAAAAAAATCAGATTCCTCAGTACTCTCACTCAAATTCTGCAATCTTATAAAGATGATTTTCAATGGATTGACTGTATACTAATCAGAACTCCTCAATGAAAGGTTTGTGTGAGAATCTTCAAAAGCTGGGAGATTATCGCACTTTTACCGATTTCAAGATGTCAATGTTCCGAAACACCTTAATTATGGTCATTGTCAGATTCGTGTGATTGGGCGAGGATGCGGAGTTAAAGAAAATAAAAGTAAGGAAATAAACGTTGGCACATCACATCTCTAAGAACATACACTGCATAAGCCGAATAATCTTTCACTTGAGTCATTTTCACTGCCTGACTTCCAGTGGAAATAATTATTCATAAAATTCAGATTTCCACGGTCTATTTTGGGAAACCTTGGAGGTCCCAGCAGCCCCTTCGCATAAACATTTATCTCTCAGTCCATTGAAAATACGAATCACACGAATGCAAAGAGCTCAATTGATGAGCCCGATCAAGTGGATGCACGTAAGAACCACCAAAACAATTCTCAAATTGTAACACCCCCGCCAAATCCCGCGGGCAACATAAAGTTCGATAAGACCGCACGAATGCAAATTCTGGCGCGCGATCGCGATACGTCTCCCCACCTCCTGCCCCATCATGGATCGCGGGTCTCCCCCTCCCAGTGTCGCCCGCGACTGACTCATCCTCGGGTCTTCCTCGCGGACATGCAATAGCTTAGCGCTCTCTCTTTCCCGCGCCCGGAAGCCCGATCGCGGATTCTATCGCACGGTGTATCGCGTTACTCATCACCGCACACCTACATAAAACACGCACACACTCAAAACTACACCCGCGCGCACTTCGACCTCTTACATACATAATCGCGTATTACAATCCGCTGACAGGTGCGCTATCGGAGCGCAAGAGGTATATACACTCCCACCCTTATTCACACGTACATCCGTACGTCCTTCTTTATTTTGACTACCATACCGCCGCGACACTTGGATTAAAGCTCATTTGGAGAGAGATACGCGATGTGCCTTATCGCTGCGGTGCGCGCTACCGGTCACATTAATACGATCGCACGAGATATGTGCAGGCCAACACTTGTGCAAGCCCACGATTGAGCCGCATATGAGTTGAGTGCAGCGGGAACGATATGCACTGCGAATTATGTTAAATGTAAATACGGATGGACTGCGAGAGCGGGGGTGAGGAAGAAAATGAAACGCGAGGGAGTGTGCGAAAGAATGCGCTATATGAAGTTCTCGAACGTAATACTCTGCGCGAATTCCACTCCCATTCATGAACAGCATCGGGAAGTGATTTAATTGCGATTAGGTTGCGTGAGATGAGCGCGTGGGATGTAATGAGACGGGCAGAATGTCACTTGTGGCGTGAGAATCTATGCGGAGATGATATTTCGGATAACTGATCGTATTCGAGGATCCCTGATTCTTGTTTGGGAACATTAGAGCGGTACATCTAGAAGATGTGTCTGAAATACTTGTATCCAACGTCCTCAAATGTGCAACTATTTCAATGGATAAATTCGGATCCCATATTTACGACCCGAGCGAAACAGCGAAGGTGCATGGCAATTTCTGTGAAGATTCTACGTAGGTTTACCTGCAGGTCTTCCGTGGATTCAACGTAGGGGGTCAGAAAATTTCACGTGGTGTTATGATCACGGAAGAATTCACGCAAAAACCTACGTGGATTTCCACCAATTCTACGTGGCAGTTTTGGATTTTCTAAGTGGCATTCTTGGACTTTTCACGTGAAATTCCCACGGTTTCACAAGGACTCTTTGAATCACCTCTTCGAAAGAGCCAACATGGGAAGTCTAAGGATACCACATGAAATTCTGTCCTCAAGGTGTCCCACGGGGACTTCCACGTGAAGTCTTGGACTTCCAACATGGAATTCACTAGGGAATCCACAAGAAATCACGAAGGGATTCACGTTAATTTCCACCACGATTCCCGCTGGGACTCGTTGAATCGAGATGTTTGATCTCTTTTACCCCAATTGAAAGAATCTAGCACGGAAATTCCCATGGAAATCCCACGTGAGCTCTTCGTGGATCTGACGTGGACTCTTCGCGGATTCCACGTGCGTTCTTCGTGGATTTTATGTGGAATTCCTCATGGAAAATCCAAAAATTTCTCATAAAATTCTAAACACGAGGAATTCTGCGTGGAATTCTATACATTGACGCATTCCACGTGACATTCTTGGACTTGCTACGTCAATTTTTTGGATCAGAGTCAATTCGATCCAAAGAACCAACCCTATCGAGAAAGCTACTGTGGGAATCCAGAAATTCTACGGGAAAAGTCACGTGGAAAGTACTCTACGTGGCACTTTTGGATTTTCCTCGAGGAATTTTTACGGGGATTTCCGCGTGGGCTCTCGAGATCGGAAAAGGGGCAACCCTTACGGGGATCCCCGAAATTCTACGTGGAATTCGGTCCACGAAAAATCTCCCGCGAAAATTCATACACGTTTACGGATACCACGTGAAATTCTAGGTTTTTCGAAGATGAATCATGCAAGACATACGCGGGGATTCCACAGATAATTACACTAAGAATTTCCGCGGAGAATCCTATATGAACTATTGGCATCGGGTAACAATTGTTTATCAAGAAAACCAACGTGGAGATCCTCGTGGAAAGCACCAAAAATGCCACGTGGAATTCAGTCTACGAGGAATACCACAGGAATACCCACCCGCGCTGACAATCTTCTTGTGACATTTTGAACTTTTTACGTGGATCCTCACATGGAACTTACGGGGATTCCACGGAGAATCCTTCGTGGTTCTATGAGGACTCCCACTTGGGCGCTCTAGATTGGAAAAGGTCTCCTTGTAGACAACTTTCTGATATAAGTTTGATCGTCACCCTTTCGAAAAAGTCAATGTGGGAATCCCTATGGAAATTACACGTGGATTCCACGGGAACTCAATCTCAAGATTTTACGTAGAAATTTCCGTGAAATTGTCCGTGGAATTCTACGGGGAAAGTCCAAAAATGTTACGTGGAATTTTTCCACGTGGACTTCCTCGTGCTCGTAGAGAAAATTTCACATGGCATTCTTGGACTTTTCCCGAAGCATTTCATATTGGCTTTCTCAATAGGGGTATTCTCTGCAAAAAGTCCAAAAATCTCAGGTGCTATTCTTGGACTTTCTTCGTGAAATTCCACAAGATCCCACGGCGATTCTACGGGGATCTGCACGTGAACTCTCTTCATAGATCCCCACGGGAACTCTCGTGATTGGGCAGCGCAAAAGAGTCCACGGGAAAATCTCGGAAATTCCACGTCGAATTTTCCGTGGAATTCCTGGGAGAAAGTCCAAAAATGCCATGGAAAATTTTTTTCATGTGGATTTTCCTGTGGAATTCCGCGTAGAAAAGATTATCCGCGACATTTTTGGACTCTTTCCGAAGAATTACACGTGGAATCCACGAGGAATTTCACGTGGAATTTCCACGGGAATTTCCACATTGATTTTTTCGATAGGGATTACTTTAATCGATAAGTTTCATTTCTCGTGAACCCAGAATTCAAGAGATATTGGAACTCACTAACATAGTGTAACGGTGGTTGTGAGTTAAATCTTATATGAGAATTCAATAGTGCTTGCATGACCGGAAATGATCACGCTAAACAATGTTCCAACCGATTTGAAAGGATTTTTGAAGAATTGCGAGTGGTACTATGGATATGATAGGACAGAATCCATCATCAACTATTTGCATTCGCAAACATCATTCAGGGGAAACCTTTTAAGAGCTCAAAGAGTTCTCACATTTTCTTCAATGAGGAGTCGAAAAAGTTCCCGTTCAGTGACACGGAATCGCCTTGCAATTGAATTGAATCAGATTCTACCCATGTGCAACATTATCTAATCGATATTCTGAAATTTTTGATTGGCTGAAAATCTTGAAATAATGATCGATGAAGATGCAAGTCAATTGCCTGGAGAAATTCTTTCAATCATAATTTTTTAGATCTTTTTCTCTTGCTCTACTTGGAAAAGATTGAGTGAAATGCAAGAGTGAATAGTCTGATAAGATTAAGAATTGTATAAAAGCATTCTGGAGATGCGCGCACATGAAATGATCTCAAAATCTTTACTTTGTAAATCAAGAATATCAAGGTCTCCTATCCTCTATTGCTTGAAGGACCCTCCATGTAGAAATATCTTTGCGCATGAAAATCTTTTGATGCGGAGAAGCAAGATAATTTAGTACCCAAAATTTGCCGGAAGCCTTAATTAATGGGTACTTATAGAGATAGTGCGAAATTTTTTGGCACAATAACTCTTTTGGGCCCATAATACTGATCCGTAAAAATCATTCAAGTTTGCGAAGACAAGTACTCAGATAAAAACTTTCTCTCTTGTCATAGTTAGATATCAGAAATTAGAATTTCCTATGTGGAAAATCAAATTGACTCCGATTCAGCCCTTATGAGGTCTTGCACCAATCTTTCAGTCACCATCAAAATCTTGAGCTTTCATAAAAACAACAATTGTCACCTGAAATATCTCGTGTTTAGACGTCCTCTACTGAAGTTGACGAAGAAAGGCGTTTCAATATTCTCAGTCATGACATCTAAATCGTTATTCAAGTTTCAACTGAAATTAGATAAGACACTCCAAAAATATCAACAAACATTCAAGGTCAGACAACGAGGGCGTGTAATCGAATCAAGGCCTCAGATTCTCGGGGACCACCACCGCAGAGTAAAAAGGAGGCACAGAAATTCCACCGTCACGAGCGAACGGACGTATAATAGCACACAATCCGATTGCAGCTTCGTCGAGTTATAGGATCGCGCGGCTGCACAGTATGCAAATATATAAGTATGTGTGACCAGTGGCGGCGCGAGTGCACGAACGCAGTGCAATATCATTCATCCTTGTTGGCTGCAGAAGCGTCAACAAAAGGGCGATCGAGTTACACGTTCCCAGAGTGCACGACGAGCCCAGATGAGACAGACTGAGAGAAAGATGGCATACGGTATGTGTAGCAGGGCAGCTCGGGGCCCAGACTGTTTGTCCGACTGGCCTGCGATAAGATTGCCGGCAGTCGGAGGGAGGCATTCGCTCATTCATCCATCCATTCATTCATTGTTGTACCTGAGGCAGATGTAAATATTAGTCCATATACATGCTACCATTCAGAAGTTCAGTCCCACAAGGTCTGACCTGTACGATTATGATATGGTGGAGGCTGTATGAGTTTGAGTGAGCCAATTGCAGTTTGTGATAGAATTAGATCAATCAGATCGCTTTCGATGTATAATCAGTTCATCCAACTTTCATATGATCATCTAGATTAACTTGATGGAGTGATTACTTTGTGGTATGCGTTCGAGCATTCCGAGCTAGAAGTGGTGAGAACTTTCTATTTAGGCTTGATCAGTGATTGAGACTGAATTCAGTGGCTTGGCGGAGTGAGGGTATTCTGATGAAGATAAGATCAAAATTACCATTTTAGAATGCAATTTCCATCTATCTGCCAATGCTCATTATGAGTCATTTGAACGAAAACATAATTATCTTATAGATGCCGGCCATCTATTATGATCAAAGACTGATATCGATGAAAGCATCATTTTTGAAATACGAAGAACACAGGCCCGGCGAAAATTTGGGAAACAATTTCGTGCCTTTCTTGGTGGATGATTCACGTTTTCACGGAATGAGACCTCTTCTTTCGCTATGTACGTCTCGACCATCCACTCCATAAATTTTCATGGAAATTCGGGATCTCTTTGTAGTTGGTTCCGGTCCATTGAGCACAATAATTTAGGTGACTCTTCCACTGGTTTGTATCGTTGTCTCAAGATGCTATTTCAAGAGGTAAAGTTCGATGAGCCCGAATACATTATTGACAAATTATACATATCAGGTGTGAAATGAATTCACACTCGATCACCATGATGC
>JAPYYZ010009101.1:0-23917 GCA_030522705.1 Eretmocerus eremicus
TCCCTCTCTTGAAGTCGCCTTCGGGATGCCCCCCGGAATAGACCCGCTACGGGTGTGAAGTGTTTCGTGGATTGGTCGGTGTGCTTCTTCGTTTGGAGCACTCTCACCTCGTCAAGGTCATGCACACCCTAGAGGGGGAAGATTACTCTCACCTACTGTACTATCAAGGAGGACGACTCTGTAAGTTTCTACTATCGAAATACATGACTTCGGCATTGCCATCTTTCATTAATTGGCCAGGCTGCCCGTGACCTCGAACGAGTGTGATAACGAGAATAACACAAACGAAGGCTGTTCAGTCTATCCCGTGACCTTGATGGCGTCCTTGATTAGATGAGCAGCGACGGGATTAGTTCCGAAGAAGTTATTTGCTGGATCTCGCTGTATTGATCCATACGAAATTGGTGTTATTCTCTCAAGGAAAGGAGAGAATTCGGGAGTTGAGTACATTATGTTAGAGAACTAAGGAATCAGATGAAATCCCGATTCATGCCAGATGAACTTGTTGGGTGTCGAAACTATTCGATGAGGCACCCCTCTGAGGTACATAGGAAGTATTGAAGAAGAATTCCCCTGAGGCATGGGAGTCCCAATTTCATTGTGATGCTATACAGGGATGTTTGATGCATAGAGGATACACAGTCACTCTATGCATGGATGGATATGAATACTGGTGATCGCGATCATTCATATCTTATGAGAGGATCCTGTCTGCAAGCATGGGGATATTCCGATTCCCTCAAAACCTTGGACAAATGAGCAGAGAATATTCCTCTGTTCGTCATTCTACATAATGACGGTAATGTTACCTTCAGCTTTATATTGTATGACTGCTACAGTCAAGTGAATCTGATTCTTATGTGACAGTGGTGATGAAGATATGCTGTAGAATCTTGGTTGCAGCGGAGTCAGATGTAATAGCATTATCGGCGCATAAGGTCTGACAGATGGAAATTCCATAAATACATCGAGAAGAGTGGGAGATGTAGCATGCCTCCAATCTTCATAAGCAACAGAATCCTGAAAAGTTGATGATAGAATTCATTATTCTATATCGATTAGAGGAGATTGAGGAGGCCAGGGAGGTTATGGTTCACGAAAAACGAGACTGCGGGGTGAGATAATTCGACGTGAACGAGATCGAACACAGTAGTATCGCAAATTTTTTTCTATTTCTTGTTAAGTGGAGAGATCAGTGGGAACGGAAAGAATTCTCCCTCCATCCCAATTAAGAATCTGAACATCATGTCCTCTTATATAATCAATGAAAGAGTTTTCCATGTACCAACAGCTCATTGTGGACTCCAAGAAAACGCTCTCCTCTGTACTTCGTATGGGAAATGTGAACAAGAACAGGGGTCTCCCAAAAAATGCTTGCCTTACCGACTTTGCCGCATTCATACATTTTAGCGGACAATGCTCTCTATCACCTTAGAAGACAAATCTATGGAGCAACATTTCATATAATCTCACTTGTGAATAGATCGGAGTGATGGATAGTCAAAAGTCCAAAAATCAGCGCGTTTTGCTATCTATCCACTAACTCCTCCGTAACTTGAGGTCACTTCCAAAAGCTCAATATTCCACTCCATAACTTCATCCTACCTAGTTATCAAAATACTACCCTTGAACAACAGATATGCTGGAAAGATGAGTCGACGCGAGCAAAGTCTTGAATACTAAGAAACTTGCTCATCGAGAGATGGATAGTTCACTATCGGCTTGAGAATGAGTGATCTCCGAGTTCTCTGCGCATCAGAGTCGCGGGGGGAAGTATCTAATCATTCCAACTTCCACAGTGGTCAAGTTGTTGTGGGCTTCCGAAACTAATCTCACTCGATCCAATCCGATCAAAAACCATAGCCACAGTGATCATAGATAGGTGGAAAATGCAGAAAATCCTTTGAGTTTGGGTAATTACATCTCTGAAAGCGCTCACTATCCTGTGGAATCTGATTATACAGCTGGAGAAAGATCCAGCAGATAGAGAGAACATTCTTCAATACGCTCGTGAAAGAATATTCTGGGAATACCGAGAACTCAGAGGGATAATGATATTTGGATACAGAAGCGGATCTTGGCATTCAAAAATCCGACCGAAATGATTCGACAGCAGAAAACTGGCTTGAAGAATCAGGAATGCCATTCTGCCTGTCATTTGTGCATATTAATTGAATCTTTCGATTGGCAGATGATATAACGTGGAGGGGATTCAAAAAGAAATCACGCCTGTTTTTGATTGTAGTCTTGCGGTTCGGAGTCACAATGGGCCGTCCCGCGACTCCGGGGGGTTTTACCTGTGCCGCGGGTCGAAGCGCGCTACGAGCCTGAGACATATTAGCGCTGAGCTGCTTGTTGCCACTGCCGACCCCTCATATTTCAGGCCCGTCATAGTTCCTCGATCGGGTGAAATTTGTCGAGCCTCTCGGTGCTTCGGAACCGTACGAATACATGTGTTCATGGCTCACTTGTCTGTAAATGCCAATGTGGATTCGCATATATCCACTCCTTTTGTCAACCCAAGTATTCGACATGCTGAATTGAATATTCTTTGATATTCAATGATAATTTAATATCTCTGATCAACTGGGAAGATTGGTTCGACTTGAGAGGAGTATGCGCTAAATGAAAAATTTGGGAGATATTTGGGGAATACATTGGGGAATTCCCTCCCGATAGACTGACAACATAAGCAGTAGAATTCGGAATCTCCTGAATGGGACAATTATGCATATTCATTCATCAAAACACTGGACAATTCAGGAATCCCATGGTATGTAGTTACTCGACGGGAACCAACGAGACGGTGGCAGTCATTTCTTATCATATGGATATGGAAAAGCTTAGGGATTGGTAGATTGGAAGGGTGTCAGTGGATCTTGTTTTTGAGGATCAACAGCAGCGCCTTGAAGGGAGAGGAGAAATTCGTCGCATTCGATGCACATTTTCCGAATTCATCATTGAAAACTGAAGCCATTGATCCGAATGCTCATTTTTTCATTTTTTACCTGTCGATCTCAGCATGGAGTGGGCGAGTCAAAACCAGGGTTGACAATGAATATCTGAAATTCATCGTTCTCCGCTAGTTACATCGTTGTCACTGTCGTCGTCGTAATTATCTTTTGTCATCCTCTCCTAAGTGGAACACAGCTGGTTCAATCTGGCTCGCAAGTGTGAAGATTGGTCTCCTCTCATAATCTCCTAGCTTGCGCACATGCTGCACACAATTCTCTCAAACCATGTTCGGTATTTTGTTCATTATCTGGAGACACAGATTATGTACATCTTTTACTCTGAAGGTACGGTTCCTCCGTGCAACTCCATTCTTCAAATTCGCCCTCATTCATTCATTAAGATAAAGTTTGTAATGTGCAACAAGTAGCCATAGCAACTTGACTTCGCCGTGGCGCAATTCTTGAGCGATCGTATCGAGAAAGGAGAAACGATTCAAGTCCACCTCAGCCACCGAAATCCGTCACGTACGAGAGAGGATCACAAAGCTCGCGTGCACAAGCCAATACTGAAGCTCGCATACGCGAACAAATTTTCATTCTTGCCTACACGAATCCCCGACTACACCTCGCTTCAAGGAAATCCTCGCGTGCGGCAATCGATTGTCATACTCAAGTACACAAGCATCGACGAAATCTCCACAGAAGAAGTTCTCCGCGCAAGTGAAAGGCGCTCAAACTTGCATACGCGAGCCCCGTTTCCAACTCTGCTACCATAATCCGTCGCATACGTGGGGAGATTTGGATACTCGCGTACGCAAGAGGGTTCCGAAGTTCGCGTACTCGAGTATATCCCATCTTTGAGGTAAAGTCGGCACACGTGAGCCATTCCACATTCTTGAAATAATGCATGCACATGCGAGCCGATTTCCATACACCTTGCAGCCAGACCCGGAACGAACCTCAACTGCAGGAAATCCTCGCGTACGCAGGCTATTGTTATACTCACATACGCGAGCACCGGCTCAGTCTCAAGAGAAGAGATTTTCATGCCTTGGAAGAGGCGTTTGCGCTCGCGTACACGTGTCTCAAGTTTGCTACAGCCACTGGAATCCGTCGCATACGCGAGGTGATTCCGACACTCGCATACGCGAGAGGATTCCGATACTCGCATACGCGACAGGATTCCGAAGCTTGGGTGCGCGAGCCAATTCCGGACTTCACGTACACGAGCAAATTTTCATCCTTGTATACAGGAGCATCGAACTATACATTGCCTGGAGAAAATCTTCCTGTGTGCCAGACGATCGTCATACCCGCCTTCGCCAGCACTGACTAAGTCTCGACAGAAGGAATTCTCCGCTCACGCGAAGAGGCGCTGTGACTCGCATACGCGAGTTTTAAGTCCGCCTCGGCCGCCAAAATCCGTCGTGTACGCAAGGTGCTTCTGTTCTTCGTGCCAGAGGAACTCAATACCCGCCTGAGTGAGCCCTAAGGTCAGGCCGTACACCGTCGCCATATTGAATAGGACCTGGTGTATTGCAGGTGGCGCCACTGCAACTATGGACCATCACAAAATCGAGACACGAGAACGGCAAATGGCGCCATCATGATAGTTTGAACAGAACCAGGTATCTACTCTCCCTAACCCGAAGTAGCATTCCCATGCTCTGTGAATGTTCATCTCCGAAGTTATGCTATCCGAACTCTGCTCGGGCCTACCAGTGCAATGCAATGCGATATTCGCTACTCCGGCCTCGGTTTGTTTCATTGTACAATATGTAACGTGGTAAATGGATTACCCAGCCCAAACTATTCACTTATTATCAGACTCCGGCCGTAAGACGCAGATCTGCGCGCGAACGGCGATACGCCTCGGAATCTTTCAGCAGCACAGTTTTCTCGTTCACGGCCGACCTACCTGACACCTGAAGAGCGAAAAGGGAAGGGGAGGGCAAACACGCAAAAAGATACTCGCAAATTCTATAGTTCCAGACAAATACGGCCTATATTCTACAACGTTTCTTTTTCACGGCGATACATGAAATGCTACATTTTTTTTTCTTCTCTTTATTAACGCATTCTCAACCCCTTTTTGAGGTTATTTTGCGGGACCTACAGTTTTAGATGGGTTCCGAACCACCGAAACCACCGAAAAAGGCACTTATGAAAATTAACATTGGTGCCGGCCGAGACTCGAACCCTCGCCTTCTGCGTTGAAGGCGAGGACCTTATCCACTAGGCCGCGGTGGCTTCAAAATGCTACATATGGTCGCATTCACGCGAAAATTCCTCCACGAAATGTACAATCAATTTCACTCACGACAATATTGACGCGTTTACTCACGACCACGCGCACTATCCGGCCACACTCCGGCCAGCTCGACCAACGGCCAGGAGACTCTGCTCCAAAATCTCAACGGCCAAAATGGCCGCCGACCGACGCTCCCACCCGACCAACTATGCTCACGGCCACGACCCGATCCTGATATGCATACGTCTCCCCGGAGACGTCTCGGCCCGCGATACTAATTCCGCACGATGTCCACCGGCTCTCTCGGCCGTCACGCGCACTGATTTCCACCTCAATATGCGTACGTCTCCTTGGAGACGTCTCGGCCCGCGATGCTAAGTCCTCGTCACGTTCTCTCGGCCACAAAGCGCACCATCTCCTCGGCCAAGCTCCAACGCGACGCGGCAGAAACTCCGGGGCACATCTGCGCCTCGGCCGAGTTAGAGCAACGCGCGGCACCAGCCCCAAGAACTCGCTCCAACTCGAGCACGAGGGGAAGGCGCGTGTGCTCTGAACCAGACCTACACTCCAAGTGGCAAAATGCCCGGCCTCCGTCTTCCGTCCGCATAGCTTTCCCCTCTCGGCCAGCTGCTCCCGATTGGCCGTCCGTATCCCGGGAGTCTAATTCTGAATCTAGAGACCCTGATACGCGCCAAGTCCGAATGCGCGCGAGGCGCGAGCGAACCACACGGCCAGAAATCGAGAAAGTTGCAGCGAACAGTCTACTGGCCGTATATACGGCCCTGACGCTGGTTCCCCCTCTACACGGCCGTTGCCTCCACCAGAACATGCTCTCTCGCATATACCACGGCCCACAATGCGCGGAGGCATCGCGCAGTCCACATTCACTCGGCCTGCATGTGCATATTACGTCCGGAGCTGATACACGGCCAAGTATACCTATCTCTACTTTTGCACGGCTGAAATATACCTATATAAACTCTTCCCTGGCCGTGATATACCTATAGATACTCCTGCACGGCCGAATTTTACTCATATGTACTCTTGCACGGCCGTAGTATATCTGTGTATACTCTTACACGGCCGAATCATGCTCATATGGGCCCTTGCACGGACGTAGTATATCTGGATATACTCTTACACGGCCGGATTATGCTCATATGGGCACTTGCACGGCCGTAGTAGATCTGTATATACTCTTCCACAGCCGAAATATGCTCATATGGGCACTTGCACGGCCGTAGTATATCTGTATATACTCTTACACGGCCCACATATATTCCTACAGGCACCAGCACGGCCAAGGTATACATATATATACGCCTCTTAGCCCTCGAGACTCTCGGCCGATACATATACGCATGTATATATACATACGTGTGCCTGCGTTGGCTGCTCATAATTCGTCCAGTGGCCGCTGTCCAGGTGTTGGGCCAGATCTCCGGCTCTCCAGGTGGCCGTGATCTGGCCCGCCTGTAGATCACCGGACTGGCCATGGCGCAGCGCTGCCTCGGTCATGCGCCGTAGTCAGCTGTCCGCTGGGCCACACACCGCGTGGGCTCGTTGCCATCAGCGTCGTCTACGCGGCCACCCGCGTGTCTACGGCCGGATTGGGGCT
This sequence comes from Eretmocerus eremicus, assembly GCA_030522705.1. Classification (NCBI taxonomy): domain Eukaryota; kingdom Metazoa; phylum Arthropoda; class Insecta; order Hymenoptera; family Aphelinidae; genus Eretmocerus; species Eretmocerus eremicus. Next base: position 6,824 of record JAPYYZ010009101.1, read on the forward strand.
CGGTATCCGCGAGCGCCCACCCGTAAACCTCCGCAAATGGGTGTGCGTGTACCTGGTACGCGAGGAGTCATCGGGCGGGTGCGAGCAGCCCGTGCTTGCACCACCTAACCTGCGTAGTCTGCTGTGTGCTGTCCTCGGGGCTGCCGCGGATGGGCCAGCGGCCGCGATGGCGAACAGCCCCGAGGCGTGACCCTGTTCCGGTGACCTGGTGGCTGCTGTGGCCGTCTGCTCCTCGGTTTCATGGCCGAATTCGTGATCGCCCGGCAACCGGGCTGTGTGTGCGCGGGCGCGTGTGTGCGGTGGCCGTCGGCTCTCCGGACGAGCGTCCGCTGCTGCCCCGAGCACCCGGGTTTCTCGGCCGGCTCCTGTGCCCACGATCCACGGGTGCAGCACCGAACCCGCGGGCAAGGGCTGTTGCCGTGGGTTGTGGGGATGCGGGAGCGGGGCATCGCGAAACCTGTTATTTGCAGCCCTGAGGAGTGCGCCCAGGGCTGCCTCGGCCGTGTCGTGGTGATCCGGTGCTTCGCAGTGCCTAACCGTCGAAGCGCGTGGCTGCATCCACGCGCGGATGCACCCGATGGCCCTGGCGTAGGCGCTCGCCTGCTGTTCTCGGCCTCCCGGCCGTCGCGTCTCCGCCACCGGATCAGCACCTCGCAAGAGAAAGGCAATGTGTAAACATCTGATTTCGAGGGGTGCTGGTCCAGACGGCGGCGAGAGATTCCGTGGCTGCGACGGTTTCCACCGTCGCAAATATCATAAGGTTATCACATTGTTCATGTTCTCATCAATTTTGACACAGAAGTGCCAGGAAAAATCCAATGTTACTAGAGTATAGACATCTGATCATTTTGGATGAATTGCTCTAATATATCCTCCAATCAGAGATTATACTCACTTCAATCTCCACCTGATGAGTGCAACTGCTCAAAATTTTGGTGATTGCTGTGAGTTTGGGTCTCATTGCCTCCAAGATCTTGATGGAATACTTACTGATCAACTCGAGTTTCCAATCGACACTGCTTGGGAGGTAGAATCGCACAGAACATGAATTGGTAGGGAGTTTCCCTCCCAAACCATCTCATTCATCTCCATTACAACATTACAAGAATATCACTGAATTTCATTTCTTACTCTATGAGTTCGATTTCTTAAGGTCAACTACCTTTGGGTCATTGTTGACTCTTGCTCCAATTTTTACATGGTAGACATGTGGATGCTGACTCTCTCTGAAGAGGTCATCTCTCCTCTATGGCAACGATTCTACAGAGGCCTATGAACGCCTTCCAAAGTCTATGACTTTTGAAAAGCTCGATACTCCAGTTTCCCTCAAGATGATATCATGTGGACACTGACTTTTTCCAAAAAGGTGTATCTCAAAAAGTTCTCATCATGGAGGCCTGTTCAATTTCGGTTCCGGTCCACGCCTTTTAGATGAAATGAGATTTCAATTCTCTGTGTTCTACAACAAATTTTTGTCATGAGAGCCGATTCAACTTCTGTTCCAGTTCATACCTCCTGTGAAAATTGAGACTTAAGGATATCCATCCTCCTAGAATAAGAAAAAAGTTTTCTGTTCTCATGATTTTTTCTTTCCACCATATCTTCCTGTGATTGTATGTTACCATGATAGGGGCCTGCTGAACTTGTATTCCAGTTCACGATCGCTGTAAGCTCATGACATAGCCTGGCAGCAATGGATTTCTCATCGCGAATGCTATCCATTCTTAGACCACAGAAATAACACCTTTCGAATAACTGAGCAGAGCAAACGCTGACGTACGTAAGAATAACGTGAAACTTCTTCACCAATATCATTGCTCCTGTCATAATGATTCAGGATATATATTTATGGGAAATTATATATATATATATATAATTTACAATATATAATATATATATATATATATACATATTATGTATATATTTCTATTCTCCCTAATCCTGGGACGCCATATTCACGTCATATATACCCTGATTCTGGGACGTAAAACTCATATATTTCCAAGTTCGGGGACGTCCCAGATTTTATGAAATTTTACCTTCCGAGCGACCCAGAAAATGTGGGAGTTCCACTTCTGAAATTGCCATTATTCGATTCTCTTCCTGAGATGCTTTCTTTCCATTCCTGCGACTTTTTATTCATTCATTGCCAATTTCCGGGACGTCCCAGTAATTGGAAAAATACCGATAAAAAGTCCCAGAAATTGTAGGTGGAAAATGATGTCAGTGACATCGAAGCCACACATTAGTGAGCATCGAAGTCAAGATAAGTGGCTGGCATAAATGAGGAGCAAGAGGCGCGTGCGAGCGCTAACTCAGATAGTGAATGGTTTAGACATCTACACAACATGTCGAACATGTTTCTCTATCCACAGGAAAAATTCATAAGCTACTCAAGTTGGATCTGTGGGGTTTTTCTTTGATGGAGAAGAGATTCTCGGACCAGCATCATGTCGGCCGATTTGAGCGAGTGAATGTCTCGCATATAAAAGAGTGGAGTGTGCAGATGTTCCTTTGTACGTGAGAGATTTTCATACATTGATTCTCCCTTTGAAAATTCTTATACTTGATCATTTTCGTGCCAAGGCATTGTTCGTTTGTGGCAGCGCCTGAGCGCCTGAGCTCATACGCCGAGCGAACCCCAATGCGGTATCGAAGCAGTAGCTCATCCTTCATTTATCAGGGGAGGATCATAAGATTCGATGAATAAAAAATGGGGGAACAATCGTGAATATCTGATGAGCTCCCTCTGGAGGTAGGATTATTTTGATATGGATGGCTGTGGAATACAGTCTCTGGGAGGAGTTCGATTTCATATTGTTTCAGGAGGAAACAGAGAATCAACAATTCCCAATAACAGAATTGAAGTGGAATAATGTCACTGAATCTACGAAAATCTCTCAGGAATCATAACTCTGATGCTCGGGAATACGTTTCCGGAACTGTACAATGATATTGCACAGCAAAGTGTGAGAAGCGGGATACCGTATGATGCGATCTGGGTCGGAAAAAATGGGGAATCTAATGCATCTGAGATATCTTCGGGCTAAGATTTCCAAACGGGAGAAAGATATAATCCCAGTGATTGGGGTTTCCTGCCTGGATACTGTCTAATGATACTCCGAGGCATCATGTGGAGATGGGAGTCTCAAATCCGTCTGGCGTATACAAGACTGAGATACCAGAATGGAAGAATCCATGACTCCCAGAACCGGAGATAAATGTCTGAAAACTGTATGATGGTTGTCCAGAGTATCGCGCTGAGAGCGACGCACAGAGTGGAGTGATTCGAGCAGTGCTGAACAAAGCATCAAATCCGTATTGCATATTTCAGAATCCCGTTGGGAACAGCATAATTCTGGGATACGTCACTGGATACTGTCCGAAGATGCTCGAAGATATCTTGGAGGAAGCGAAACTGAGGACAAGTGACATAACTAGCTTCACGCGATACCAGATTTTTGGTGAAAAAAAAAGCCTGACTCTGATCGTCGAAAACCTGTGTCCGGATACTGTATCATACTGACCGTGATGCGGGAAGCTGGGTGATGGATGATACGATCTGACCCGTCACAATCATACTCTTCAATTCATGCAAGATATACCCAACATTCAATCTCCGAACGGAAAGACCCATGGCTTTTGTGTTTGCCCTTTTTCGACAGAATACTATGTGATGAGACTGCAGATCATCGTGCGGGGAAGGGTGTATTAGATCGTTCTGCGTTCATTTGAATGAACATGTTCGGATGAGGAAAACCACGACACGCATGCCAGGGATCACATGTTTGGGTATTGGATGATGATACTGCAATCGTTATCTTTGCATCGAAGAAACCATGACACCAGTGTCCGTGAAATCGTATTTGAAAACTGTATCATAATGCTGCAGAGTATCTTGCGGAGGGCAAAAAACTGTACAGGGCAACTCTAGCAGTGCAACACAAGTAATGGATTTATGACTGCATTTTACAGAATATAGATTCTCGTTGGAAGTTACATGATCTCGATGGTCAAAAATACACGGCCCTATACCATACGAAGAGACACCATAAAAAGGACATCGAGAGACTCCTCATGGAGGACATCAAAAAGAAAGGATAGTTGAGGACAAAGCGATTCAAGCCTTCATAAAGCGAGCAAACCCAGCGAATTTACAGCTTCAATTCAAGCTATGACACGTTCATTCAAGGAGAACGCACGATGAGTTACGAACCCTCAAAATTTACTGCTCATACCCATCTTTGCCATATATTATCTTGTGGTAGCCAATCTAGCAAATTCTGAAACTTAAGCGAAGGATAAAATCAATTGATGATCTTTCAGAATCCGATTTCTGTTCATAGTGTTACATCTAGGTTTACAGGGGTATCAAGCGACCAGGGTCTAACCCGGATGGGAGTTGTGCTCAAAAATTATTCAGGTGAAATCTCGAATCGCTGCTGTTTCCTCTTTTTGCTCCATCATGTTCATCTATGAAAAAATGTTCAACAAAACAGTCCTGCGCACAGGAGTTCATATACCTACAACAGGTTACTTTTATGCGCAACTGTGAACACGAGCTTAATAATCAATTGAATTGAATTGAAAAAGAAGGACAGACGTGTGACTATGGTTTAGCTGTAACTCGGTGCAGAATTCTGCTCTAGCCTCCGGAAAGGCAAAGATACATTGTCACTAAGTTTGTGAGGTATAAAAATTCTGAAAAGAGTATTCAATCAACTAAAAACTCTTAATGGCGAATCCACGCCCAAAAAACTCCTATACCCTCAATTCTCCATGAATGATCAAAGAATATGGTGAAATGGACCTACATGGCGCCACAGCAGCAGCTCGTGACGAGAAACTCTTGGTCTAGAAAACTCCTACTCGTCAAAAAACCCGTCTCTGAATTCTTTTGCTTGCTCTCATTGGTTGGTCTGCGAATTCGGCTATTCAGCGAAAGAGTCGGTCCTTGAAAGCAAATGCGATAAACTGCTCTACGTTATACCAAACCTATAGCTTTTTGCCTCACGTACGTAGACGCACACGAGTTATTACACAAGACTCGGTAAAACTTAGAGTACTCGCATCCCCCCCCCCCCCCAGTTGCCGGATACGGATATCGTTCATGAGCATACCAGTCCAAATCGCTGGCTGACTTGAATGTATCGCGAGAGTTACATTGGTGCTCAAATCAGAGACAAGAGTTGATCTGGATTTCACGCGTATGAAGAATATTTGCATTTACAGAATGACGAATGAGGATTGGTAAGAGCCAGGAAGGGGATTGTTCTCTCAACAAGTCATGGTTCTCTAGACCGAGAGTGTGTTATCTCGAGTAAGAGTGAGCGCTCAGCAGGTTGATGGATTTAACCATGTTTCTTGATTATTCGTGAGAAATTGAAGGGAAACGTATTATCCTGGACGCAAATCCCCTCTTCAGGAGTTCACAATGTCTCCGATCCTCGTTCCAGGAATTTTTCACATGACAACCTATGTATGGAGGTGTCTTTGCCCTCCGGGTTTGAATCAATAACTGCTCCAAGGCCAATGGTGAGGGATTTTTCTGAACGCGGATCCGCTTTTAGGAGTTCACAATGTATCGAATCTCCTCCTCAGAAACTTTACACCTGACAAACTTTATGCCAAGGTATCTCCACCCTCCGGGAGGATCTCAAGTAATTGCTCCAAGGATGGTTTAGTATTTTCCATGCATAGTTTTGACCAAACCTTATTCGTTCATCTGTGATCCATCAGAAACATGGAAAACCTGTGTTCAAAGAACACCTGAGAAAAATCATACAGATACATCTGATTTCCCTCCTTTTAGCGACGCTGTTGGCTATTCTTGGCACATTATTCTTCATTAATGGTAAATTGTTGAACTACCAGATAGACAAGGGATTTCAAACAGCCATAACTTGTGACGGTTGAGAGAATATTCTCACCGTCATCTCTCTCCTCTGTCCCATAATGAGATTGTAATAATCATAACTCCATTTGTAGCACGAGCATCCAAGAAGAGAGCCCGTAAGTACATGGAAGCGAGAGAGAGGGAGGTCGCTTCACAGCTCAATCTATCCGCAAGTCGCGAGCCACTGGACGATCCGGTATTGTTCCCCTCGCCGCGCTCCTCGCGTTCATCCTAATTTTCACTTGTGTCCGCGCACGCATGAATCAGACTTGTCTCGCCCGTCCTCGCAAGCAGGAGTTCATTTCCGGAGCAACATCAGCTCGCGCGCGTTTCCATCTTCCGCGACGCGATGCCTTTTGCACCGAGCTCGCCGAGGACTCTTCCAGCGACCGATCCAGTACCGCCGTCGACGAGCCAATTCTTGCGCAACCGATCACGAGGATCCCGGTCGTCGACGTCCGAGTGGCCGTCCCATTCCTTGCGCGATATCCATTGCCAACAATCATTTTTGTAAGTACCGCCCATGAATTATCCTCTCTCTCCTGGGCTGCGCCCGAATTGCTCTCTCCGTGCTTGCGCCCGTTCGTGCTCTTGAAGCACCGTGTCTTTTCGAGTCAATAAACTGACCGTTTGTTCCTGTTAAATCTCGACTCATCATTCCATGCTCGATCCCTCGTCTCAATCATATGCGACAGTAGTTTCAAAGTTTCCAGGCATTGCACTTGGCCTGAAGGGACGGGAATTCATTCCACCCATTACATTAGTGCCCGAGCGGATGAGAACCCGAAAATCTCAATCATCAATTTCAATTCAATTATTTTCCATAGTGCGCGTCACACTAGCGCCCGAATACAAATTCAGAATTCTTTCGTCTGATGCATCTGAGCGAGGTAGGGAGTACAAGCATTCGCGTGCGAGTGTGAGTGAGTGCAATAGCGCGTCGCGAATGAAACCCACTGCGAAGGGGCGGAACGTAAGCAAAGCGCGATCGGTCGTTTGCTCGCGATTTCGTCAGTTTTCATGTCTCTGAAATTTAGCTATGAAAGCGAGTGAGAGGAACAATCGAATAGTCAAATAACCTCTCACGCACATGCAAAGTGGCGATCTCCAATGATCGGCCAATATGATATATCGAAGTGACTGATCGCGAGTCAGTGTGCTGATCTATGCGTATATATAGATATAGTGCGGTGCGTACAGTATGTGAATGGCGATGAGTGCATATCAGCGGATATTCGCACGAGTGAAATTCCCCAATTTGGTGCATTGAAAATTAGTGCGAACAAGTCTCCGGACGAAATATCCATGAGTGTCTCTGTAATTGTCTATTTATCAGACCTCAAATGTACCCTGCAAATTACCAATTTACGTCCGTATTGGACTAGTGGGAAAATTCTTTGGAATTCTGTTGAATATTCTCTCCAAATTAGACGGAATTTCCTTACAAATCCTTGTGTGAAATTCGATTGTTAATAATTTTTTGACATGAGTCTTGTCAAAATTTTGACCTCCACGGATATCTCTAGTCCGAGAAATCAAAGTCCCGTATACACGGTTTACCAAAAGCACTGATCCACCGGGAACCGAGCTGTAGCTGGAACTTCGAATATTCCGAATTTGTAGAGGAGGAATTTTTTTATAATTCCAAATTTATCTGGGAGCAGTTTGAAAATAAGCTATTTTGACGGATCGAACGTGACGTTTTGGCGTATCAAACGTATTGTTCTGCGTATCGCGCGTATCGTTTTAGCGTATCGCGTGTATCGTTTCGGCTTATCACTGAAACGTATCGCGTGTATTGTTTCGGCTTATCGCTGAGACGTATCGCTGCAATACGTTTCAGTGATACGCCATACTCATAACCTTGGATATTTACACATTCAATCTTCGGGCGGATTGGCTATGCAAGCCTCCATAAACGTGCGCCTCGATCTCCGTGCGCCTCGTTTGGCGCCCGGATGTTACCGCGTTTGCTACTCTTAGGCGTGCTCCGGGATCTCGTGGAGAGACTGGGGCTATCGAAACGGGCGTGCCTCGGCTCCCGAAGATTCGAAAGCGGTCGAAGAGGCTGCAGGCCTTGCCTGCGAGCTCGGGGCAACATCCTCCGCTACTAGGAATACGGGTCGCGCGGGGGGAGGGGGGGAGGGGAGAGAACGGGACCCGGTGTACCTCGAGCAGCCTGCTGACGCATCCACTCGTGTTTTCGGCGGTATTGGCGCTATTTGCGGGGACGAAGGAAGATACTCGCATGTCGGGCATGGCTCCGGGTCCACTCGTGGCCTACTGGCTCCATCGAGGCGGCACTTGCACCTCGCCTCTCCAATTTTTCCATCAATACAGCCGCCGACCAAGGGGGTTACGGGTGCATGCAGTACGTAACCCATGCGTCCGAGACCACTGCAACTGCTCTCCATCACGGAGGTCGCTCACGGCACCCACGAATCACTGCTAAAGGTACATTCTGCCGTGACGATGCCCGTGAAACCGAACTTACTGAGCCAACCACGTGTCGGCCGTGCACACGCGTGACTGTGCAGCCGACGCACTGCTGTCATCGCTCACGTGGGTAATGCATCCACTTGTTTGGCGAAGCAAGCGAATCTGTAAGCAGTCGACTTGGCGAGCTGCGAATATCACTTCATACCCGGGAATCAGCTCCTCCGCGATAATTCAAGCCGCAGACAAGGGTCTGGAATCATTTTCTTGTTTTGTCTTCCGAGGCTCACTCTTTGCGGATTTTCCCATCCTCATTTTTGAGGATTTAGGTGCAGAACGTGAGCCGGGACAGAGCAGCAGAATCTACGAGTTGTATCGCTATTCGTGACCGTAAACTTGCGTGTCATCGTCCGAGGTTTCATTCGCATTGAATACGAGCGCCCACTATCTGAGCTAGTGAGTGCCGTTTCCGTCCGTGATGGATCGCCCGTTTTTATGTCAATCGAGAATATGTCAATCTCACTCAAATCGTCTTGAAGAGTGAGAAACAAAGCTGCAAAACGAGCTAAGGGGCGTCGGATTTGGACTTCTCGGAGTAATCGCGATTTTACGAGAAAAATTCGACTCAGAGACTTCTAGCATGAACTTTACCGGTCAATAGTTCAGATGAGACACGTGATAAAACTCGTGCGCATCTCGATTCTGAGCTCATTTTGTCTTCTCTATTTTTCGCTCGGAACATCCCTTTCAATCGGATCACACCATATTTTTTTATTCGATAGAGTGAAAGTACTCATCGCTCGTTATTCAATATTCAGTTCATACCTGTTGGTATTGTGAAGAGCAAGCATTTGAACCTCGTTGTATCGACGAGATACTCAACGAGGTTCAGCAATGATTTTCCCTGTTCAGAGCAGTTTCGAGTCATTGATTGATTCACAAACTTCACTGCAATATCTGTTTTATCAGGACTTCGCAGTGTTATCCTTACAAGGCATTTCTCACTCTCGTGGCCTGAACATTATCCTGCAAATTACAACTCGTCTTCCGAGAGCCAGTCCGAGAGCCGCGCTTATGACGCGCAACGCGAAATCCGAATCTTTTGAAAATCAAAGGTCACAGGGTATGGAACTGCCATTAAGCCACTCAAATCGACCTCACAGACAAACGGCTCAAGCTACAGCCTCAAAACTCTGAGGATTCCATATGATCACCAAATACTTGAAAAAAAAGTCAAGCAGGACCTTCAGAGCCGTGCGCCTAGTGGTCGCGCTAATAAGGTACGGAACTGACGGACGAGCTTGACAAAACGTGTTTTCCACAAGTTGGCGCTCTCCCACGGTCGCACATCAATTGTTTCCAATACCTTGGTGCGTGGAGAAGTTCGGTTTTGTCGTTAGCTATTCGAAAAAATTAATATGGGGAGGTATAAAATAAGAAAAGTTACTTTTTATTGAAGAAAACGGAGGTAATAGATTTTCAAGCAAAAGTCCGGCACGAAATGTATACCCTTGTCCTGCGGATCAATCGGTGACTTTTTGCATCGGTAGCCATGGAATTGGACACCTGGATACCATCATCTTTCAGATAGTTCAGCTCAGAAAAATTTCAAATGCATAGCGCGATTTCTACCGCAGATATCGTCCCGGAAAAGCCAATGTCACAAGGTACGGAACTGACATATTGGTTCTATTTTTGGCAATGAGTTCTTGGATCTCAATCCTGATCTCAATCTTCGATGATGTATGCTTGAGAATGAAAAAAATAGAGGAAACATTCTACTGTAAATACGCACCCGACGACAAGAAGGAACGAGGTATCTTGATGACCGGTTCCTTTGACTAATAATATTTGAGAAATGAAATGATTGATAACAAATCAGTGGCAAAAAAGCCTGAAGAACGATTTATATATTTTTGACTCTCTTCTCACTTCTCTTATCAGCTTGCATGCTATGGATCAAGTTCCATCGTTTAGATGGGCGAGAGATGAAGCGACGAACGAAGCAACGAATGAAGAAGAATAGAGGAAGCAAACTAAAACCCCGCTTGATTCACGGGTCTATTATCATTTCTCAATAGCCGCACATCATTGCTCGATACCATTGTGGAGGTATATTGAGTCGCGATGTCGCGAGTCGTTATTCTTTCAACTCTCCATACATCTAAGATTAGTTGAAGGAATAGCGAGTTGCGACTTGATTCACGGACGGATACATCCGTTGATTTGATCACGAATTTTCTGAGAAATCCGTGACAAAACATGATGACAGCGGCAGCTTCGCCGACGAGAGACAAAAGTTCACCAGGGTTCCCCGGTCTCTGTCAATTCCGCCCCCTCCTCTGCCCCTCAAAACTTGCCGTAGATTTTCCTGAAATTCACCTTGGCCTACGTAACTCTGGATACTCGTTTCTGATGCCCAAACATGTCAAAACTAACTCTATTAACCACTCGGAACTCATTTGGAGTAGGAATAATTGTTCGGCCCAAATCACACCCGTTTTGGTCCCAAAAAATCCCATTTTTGGCAGAATCATTCATATCATAATTTGGCAACAAAAGTAGGATATTCCCGATGTTTCTGTCGAATCCATGACCCGCAGACCAGGTTTTTTCCTTGTTAGTCGATGGGGAAGGATTCAAAATTAGCCGAGAAAAGTCTTATTTGGACGTCTGGAAGCCAAGTTATGGCCATTTTAGGCCAGAAAACAATTTTTAAGCTATTTTTCCACCTCAAAAAGCAGCCTCTTGCCAGCAGGTTGCAGCGCCTGCTGGCAATGACGACACTCGAACAGTCGTTGTACAAGTTGGGATTGACCGAATGGACTTGCATAATAGTTCAATGGGAAGCGAAATGAAAAGCTAATATTACTGCAACTATCTCGAGGGGACCCATTGGATTGAAGAAGGTGGCTAGCTTTGGTTTTTTAAGATAGTTTTGCGATTTTTCCGTTATGAATGATCGAAAAATACAGCTTTTCCGAGGAAACGAAACGAGTCAGTTTTTGTAGATCTATGGAAAAAGTTTCAGAGTACTTCCTCGAAAACCGCATCAATTTTGGGAAACAGAAAGAACAAGATATAATTTTCAGCTAAGTTCTCAATTTCTCTTTTATAACTTGGAAAATCTTCATTTTTCAGGAGAATATGTTGAATAACTTCGTAGGTCCTGGAAAGATCTACAAAATTGATTCCAGAGTATCTCCTTGAAAAATGCGTCAGTTTTGAGATACAGATGGAATAAAGTTAGATTTTGAATCAAATCTCTCGATCCCCGTTATAATTTCGACCACAAGTGGAATCACAGCCACTGTTCAGGAGCATATCCCGATTGAATTTGTTCGCGGGATCCCCTCCGTAAGGTTCTTCTGATTGTAGTGACGCATGTTGCCAGGTGGGATTCTGGTGCGAATTTGTTTAACCCAAAATTGTTAAAGTTGAACTTTTTCGATGGAGAACTTATCCTTTTTGGGTAATATGGCGTATTCTGAGCAAAGGATTTCTTCTTGCATTTTTCTCTGAGACGCATTATTTCGGAGATACAAGCCTTGCGAAATGAAAAAAAGCGAACGTTGACAGTGTCAGGTTTCAGAAGGACTTCCAAATTTCATGGAGCCCTCACGGGTTAAGACGGAATAACATGAGGTGAGGAAAAAGATTTGATGAATAAAATTGACATGGGATCCCATGAGGATCTTCATAAACCCGTAGGACACCATTGAATATCATGCAATATGGTCAAAACAGATCCCGATGAGATCGGAAGGCAAAAATGACAAGAAAGGAGGCATGGATTGAGTAGATTCAAAATTTCGAGATAATTAATCGATGGAGCAAGTAAAATAGTCTAAGAATAATTTCTGCAAATTTCTCCAGAGATGGATTCAACCTACTCTCTGAATTATCGACTGATTTTTGGGCAAAGTCAGTCGAAGAAATTTAGAGAGTAGTGCAGAATAAAGAGGTTTGATTTGAAAATGTATGAGGATTGAAGATGGGGAGTATTGAAAATTGTGTGATTTTATTTTGGTTTCATGCGAAGATACCAAAATCTAATCACGTCGTCGGATGATAATTCTGAAGAAGGGATACTATAGTACCAAGTCGGGAGAGCCGGCTAGTAATTGCTAGGAAGATTGTAAGAAAATCAAGTGTTGCGACCGAAGCAGCCGGATGCCGCGAGCCAAAAGCGCTCGTAAAATCGCGCCCGAGAGTCATACTCTCGCGAACACCGGGGACCTCTCGCGTACCCGACAGAGTCCGTGGAAAGGCACGTACTGGGGGCTCGGGTACTCGAATATGAAAATGATCTCGTGCACGCGAGGATTCCCTTGAAGCCAGATATACTCGAGAGTTCATGTATGCAAGACATGGGATCGCTCACGCACGCGAGCTTCAAAATCCTCCCAAGTACGCAAGTATAGTCATCCTCTCGCATACGCGACAGATTCCGAGGACCAACGCGGACTGGGGGCTCGCTCACGCGGGTATGGGAATGATTTGGTGCACGCGAGAATTTCCTTGGAGCGAGGTCAACTCGGGGGTCGTTGTAGGCAAGAATTGAAAATTGCGCACGTGGGAATTTCTTTGGAGCCAGATATACTCGAGAGTTTATGTATGCAAGGCATGGGATCGCTCGCGACGCGAGCCTCGGAATCTTCTCGCGTACGCAAGTAGTGGTATCGTCTCGCTCACGCGACAGATTCCGAGAACGGGAGATGACCGGGGCTCGCGTACGCGAGTATACCGTCGGAGCGAGGTGTACTCAAGATTTTGTGTGCGCAAGATTGGGAGATCACTAGCGTACGCGAGCTCCGGAAAACTCTCGCGTACGCGATCATCGGTATCCTCTCGCGTACGCGACAGATTCCCAGGAAGGAGGCGGACTAGGCGCTCGCTTACGCGAATATCGGAATGAATCCGCTCACGCGAGGAATCCATCCCAGCGAGGTGTACTCAAGAGTTTGTGTACGCACGATCGGGGAAGCGCTCGCGCACGCGAGCCTTGGAATCCTCACACGTACGGGAGTATGCACGTACAGGGCGCTTGCGTACGCAAGTATGGAATCAACCCCGCGCACGCGAGGATTCCCCTGGAGCCAGATATACTCGAGAGCTTATGTATGCAAGACATGGAATCACTCGCGACGTGAAATTTGGAATCCTCTCGCGTACGCGACAGATTTCAAGGAATGACCGGAGCTCGCGTACGCGAGTATAGATCGGAATTCTTGAACGCGAGGATACCGTCGGAGCGAAGTGTACTCGAGAGTTTGTGTACGCAAGATTGGGAAACCACTCGCGCACGCGAACTCCGGACTCCCCGCGCGTATGTGAGTATCGGTTTCCTCTCGCGTACGCGACCGATTCCGAGGGAGAAGGCGAACTAAGGAATCGCGTACGCCAGTATAGGAATGAATTCGCGCACGCGACGATTGCGTCGCAGCCGGGTGTACTGGGGAGTTTGTGTACGCGGGATTGAGAATTCACGCGCGCACGCGGAATCCGGAATCCTCTCGCGTACGCGATGGAGTCCATGGACAGGCACGTACTGCGGGCTCGCGTCCGCGAGTATGAAAATGATCTCGCGCACGCGAGGATTCCCTTGAAGCCAGATTTACTCGAGAGTTCACGTATGCAAAACATGGAATCACTCGCGACGCGAGCCTCAGAATCCTCTCGCGTACGCGAGCGATATTGTCTCGCGTACGTGATGGAATAATCACGTCCATGAAGTGATCCGACGCTTTCATTATTTAAGCGGCATTCTATGGTAATATGATCAATTCCGCACTTGTTACATAAGATATTTTTTCACATTCCGTGCGTAAAAGTGCATTTTCCACGCGGATTTTTGACTTTTCCCCACGGATTGTGAAAAAATAGTATACGATACACGGCCGGGAATGTTGGAATTCGCATACTCGTGATAATTCCGACCCCAACTTTACCGCCCTTGTATCGTAATGTACTATTCTCACACTCCGTGCGAAAAAGTGGATAATCCACACGGATTTCTGGCTCCTCCTCACGGACTGTGGAAAAAAAGTATACGATACACGGCCGAAAATGTTGGAATTTGCATACTCAAATACTCAAATCTTTAATCATTCTTCAAGTATGATGACTTCTCTCGAGAGGAATCTTCCCTCGGAAAAAAACGTATTTGAGACTAGCAAAACTTAGGAAGACTTTCAAAAACGGGTTTTGGAGCTCTTGACTTGGATTTTTGGATGAATACGGTTTTTCATTGATCCAATTATTCCTTAAAAGATGCGGGGACGAGGGGGGGGGGGCGAAAAAAATTCGTGAGAGTCGTGAAAGCTCGATCTTTCTTCATCTCGCATCGCTCGAAGCGGATTGAGTTGCCGAAGAACAGCGATCTAACATTGCAAAGTTCATACTCAAAGCTCAAGGATGAGCTAGGTGAAAGTCCTGTACGATAAACTTAGCCCGAGTCATCCAACTATGGAGAAAATGAACATTCTTTTGGGTGAGCTCAAACTATTGACCGGTAGTGGTCATGCTAGAAGTCTTTAAGCGGTATTTCTTTCGTGAAATCGCGATTACTCCGAGGCGTCCAAATTCGACGCCCCTCAGCTCGTTTTGCAGCTTTGATTCTCACTCTCCAAGACGATTCGAGTCAGATTGACATATTCTTAGACCAACTTGAGAAAATGAGGTCTGGGTCTTGATGGGTACATCCGACTTTTTTTGGTGATTTACTTCCTCAATCGGTCGCAGATCAAGTTATCCGTTTTGAACGAAGTCATTATAAAGATAGAGAGAGGACAAAGGAAACAATTCGAAATATATTCGAATCGAACCAGCCAAAATTTTTTGGTTCAATTTTGGGTGACTGCATGAGTAAAATTAAATCGCTTTTTGCAGGAAGTTGAAACATCGACTTCGATTCAGCCAGAAAACGCGCGGAGCACTTCCCATCAGTCCAAATTACACTGTGCATCATACTCCTAGTTAGGTCTAAGATCCTTGCGGTGGCCCTGAGGTCATTCCCAAGCCGTGCCAGTCGAAAAACTCGAAAAGCTGTTCCCAGATTGCTTCAATACTTTTTTAGTTGGGATTGGGATAAAACTTGACGAGTGTTTGTCATTGCCTTACTTGGTTCTGGCTCCTTCTCGTTTCACCCAAATCGCAATGGTTCCAAGAAAAGTGAGGATAGATTGAGCGGTTGATTACACGTTCTAAATGTATCCTATAAATACTCGTTGCCATGTTTTTCCCAGATTTTTCAAATGCTTCTTTGATTTCGACCAAAGAAAAAGAACGCAAAATCATGTTAGAGGATAACAAACATTTGTCAACCAGTATTTTGTCTTAAATAGGATAATTGCTTAAGGAATCTGGGGAAAACTTCTTTGACAGCAACTAAACGGCTCCAACATGGCTTACACGTACCTTATTCCCGCGAGCACGTCTTATAGTCTACAGTAAATCGGGGCTACATTCGCCCACTCTTATTTCCGCTCTAGAATTGGGTAGATCCGTTTCAGAGCATCCTGTGGGGGCTCCATATCAGCCATCGCATGATATCCTAGAAAGAATTCATCCAAAGTTGTATAGCCAGGAAAAATACGACTGGATCAGAGTAACCCCGGTGACTACATAAACCCCGGCTTCAGTTGGAGAGGCTAAATCGATATGGAGACGTGAATGTGATTCTGTTTGAGTGTCGAGAAAGACAGTCAGCCACGTGCGGGACGGGAAGTCGGCAAGTTGTCGCCTGGAGCCCGAAAAATTTTACGATATAGTTCAAGCGTTACGGTTTCCGCGCGTTCTGAAGTTCCTCCGAAACCTAGCGTACCCTTGCGTAGTTGATCGGCTAAGCGCTTGGAATGTGTAAGTTTGCGCGTGCTAGCAAATCAACTCTGTATAGTGTATGTGATACTCGCCTCTTTCCTTGCTTCCTTCCATTCATCAAGACCGCAAAGCCACGAGCTACGAGATTTTGCGTGGGAGTGCTCAATCGCGGCAGTAGTGGCGAGCCCGCCGTCCAAGTCACTCCGCATCATCACCCGAGATTCAAACCCTGATGTCAACAGTGATGAAAGACCGAAAAAAACGGGTGCAAGTTGAGACACGAGTTTCACTGCTACACTGAATTCGGAACTGTGGTCAGCTGTCTGGAGGATATCCAAGGTAGAGTTATTTCAATTCAAAATCGGTAGAAAACATGTCATTCGCAATTCAAAATATACATGTTGCGTCGCGAGTGCAGCTTTTGCGTAGTCGCGGACCGCAAAGCTTTTGTTTCATTATGCGACTGTACCTGACTGCTTCTAATGAGATGCTATATCGCGAGCCGAGCGGATTCGCTTCTAAGGGCAGGAATTTCGGTTTTCTAGCACAAAGTCGATCATTTTTAGTCTCGTATCGGGACTAGTCATATGCAGAAGCTCAATCGAATTGTGCATGCGATGTCGTTGGTATGCAATCGTTGGAATAATATTTTGAATGATATCCTTCGATACATTACCATTCAAGTTCTGCAGTTTCACAAAGCTCGTCATTGAATGAGGCGACTCCCTACTGTGATGAGGAATTGGGGCTCTTCTAATCGGCACACGGACGGAATCAGCGAATCTCCGAGTTGAAACGGACTCGTCATCATTTCGAAATCTACTTTTGCCCAATAGGATAGGGCATTACAGGCGAAACTCGGTATTCGCGCATTCCGTATTCGCGAATTCCGTATTCGCGGTGAGATGAAATGCGACCCGAATTCGTTATTCGCGGCATTT
>JAPYYZ010009103.1:0-15233 GCA_030522705.1 Eretmocerus eremicus
AGAGAGAAGCGTAGAGAGAGACAGAGAAAGAGAAGCGGAGAAGGGCAAAGAAGGGATCTGCAACATACGAGATAAGGAAATGCGACATGAGGAAGCAGTGAGTTGGCGTATTTTGTGTGCAGGATTCGTAGCGTGCCTGCAGGATATTTACGCGTCCTGGAGAAGTCCTTATCTACTACTGTGTCGCGATTGCAGCTGCATCCTTTGAAATGATATCAAATGCTCCGCCTCTGGTGGATTTGTCTAGCTTGATATGAGAGCCAAAAGGTAGAACCCCAGATTCCAAGGGTCAAAACAGTCCTTCCAGATAAAGTTCATACCCTTCTTCGTCATTCTCTCTTATTTGCGACAGTATCAGCTCTTTGACTACTGAACCAGAGCCAGTATAAGAATACTTCATCGTTGACCCGGTAACTTGTGAGACTCATCTCGAACTTTAATCTCTTGACGTGTGCAATGCTACTGATTTTTCCTTCATTTTTCTCCCTGCATGCAGAATTGGGAATCTTCATCTCGAACTTGGGGATTGATTATTTATGAACCTGATTCTGGACAAGCATCCTTACCAAGTCAACATAATGTACCAGAAGGATTCCCAATAAAATGAATGTATCTTGATTCGACAGTATCAGAAATCTAGCTTGAGAGTGGAATAGGTCGATGTTGTGCACACATTGGATTAGATTGTTTCGATGCATAATAGAAATCTCTAACAGAATAGAAGATTGTATACATTGCGTCACAATGGAAACAGCGTTCAGAAAAACGTAGCTGTGAGCTTAATCATATTTTCAGTGGCTGTCTTCGACAGGTCTCCCAACAGAGTAACAAAAATCTTTAATGCGTACACGCGTAATCATTTTGTTCAAAAAGTTGGTGAACTGTAAGTACATGCTTCATGCGTGTTTCCCTGAGCGTGATTTCACGCTTACTCAACCACATAGATAACGGCTCCCCAGACTCTTGAAACTTTGCGTGCAGTCGATATGTGTGCGTGACGTTGGCAAAAATCCGGGGACGCGAGGTTGCGGAGAAACAGCTGCTGGCGAGGGTTGAAAGAGATCACTGTCATGTTCGTGCGAGGTCTGCTTCGTCATAAGCACATCACTCGTGCATAAAAAGAGGGAGAAAAATTCATCGGGTGCACACCTCTGCTGCACGTGCATGCGCAAACGACAGCACGGATCAAAGTTACTCGGCGAGGGAGAAGAAAGGCACGGAGTCCTTGTAAGCGATGGAGATTACTTTCTCGAGTCCACGTTCGTCTTGTGGTTCGGAATGGATCGAGGGAAGAGTCCGGTTAATTAAGAAATAGGGAATTAAGGCCTCTCAGTATCTCGAGTTTCGCCATCAAGGCCCGAGCGCAGATCGCTGTCGAGATGAGTTCTGTCACGCGCTGAGCATCTTGAGAGAGATTTTTCCATTACAAGCAGCCTTCCAATCCCTCGCTTGAGAGAGTTTACTCCTAATTAGTGGGATTGCGTTCGTCAATGCTCATTTCTATTCAATCAGTCTCCCTATTTCATTTATGGAGATTGCTGAATTTCTGTTCGCATTGAGTCCGTTTAATGAGAAAAAATCGTTGTCAAGTCTCAGTACATATCCTACGCTTGATCCTCTTTGTGATTTCCTGACATTGTATCTCAACAAAGAATCTTCGCTTTTTGTTTCAGGTAATTCTAGACCGTCTCTTTATTGGAAAGCATCAATGCGGTATCGGTATGTTGACGTCGCTGTCTCATCAGTTTGATACGTTTGATCTACGTACTTGGCTCCTCATTCAATGAGGGCTTACCAACACAGCAATTCATTCTGAGTGTTTCGTTCAATGCATGGATGGTTATACATAATGATAAATTTATAATGCATCATCAATCATTGATTGAATTTTCCGCCGGTTTCCTAATTACTTCTAAGGATTACCAACAACAGGCGTGGCTTTTCTGAAATTCAAAAAAAGAGTTAAAAAATCAACGTCTCTGGATGAAAATAAATTGGTAGATTTTCTGAAGTGAAAGGAGAATACTATAGTTTGAGACAATCATAAGCCTAATGAAGCTTTACACGAGGTGAATTCTCTCTCTAGCTTCATTCTGATTCACATCATATCAGATAAATTCTTTTCTTGCTTTTATTGCTGCAACACTGATTACTAAATCTACTGGGTATTTATTAAGATGACGCTAGTTTTATTTTTTGTAAAGTGCTGATGAATCGGGTTTTCCACTTGAAAGATTACAGACTAGTTGGCAACAAAGTCCTTTATCTCATCTTTCTTCTCTTGTTTCTGTTTTGCATTCACAATTAGCTTCCTTCCTGTCATTTAGCGTTAAGGAAATCTGCTACACTCTAGTAGTCTATTATAGTGAAGGAGAAGAAAACAATTTAACTCGTTAAATTAACATAAAATTGTTTCCTCTTTGTCCTTCTTACAGAGATACAACTTTTTGTCTGTCAAAATGAATGCCAAAGTTTTCCTTTCAAAAACCGACTCCACATCCGTTTGTCCCCAGAAAGTTCGATGTCTAATGTTGCCCTAGACGTTTCTCATCGATACCAGCTTGTATTTTGCTGGTGGAAATTTTTGTTGTTATGGTGGATCATAAATCTATGAGTAGCCATGCCTTAGTATCGTGTATTCATAGGTTTCAATCTGAGATAATTGAATTACCACAGTAATATTGTTAGAGGATACAAATCTAGATGCTAATTGTGCTTTCATCGCTCGAGGTGCTGACTGCCTCCGAATCTTCGCTTTGCTTGAGAGAACGTTCCGCCGGCATGTTCTCACTATGCATACTTCCTCTTCCAATATTCTCTAGCCGTGCTAGTCTCGACCGACGCTATCACTCGAGAGTTCGCCAGGAGAGAGTGAAGACTGCTACGCCTGCTTGCTTTGGCGTGTGACTGCAGTTTTGTGGAAGACGTGACTTTGAATGCATGTTGTCTCATCCTGGTTGAGAACTCGTCAGTCGGAAAAGCATAGAGATGCTACTGTCACCACCCTTACTCACAGCTATGACCTTGTGTCATTTGTCAAGATTTCACATTGTGCTACATTTCCTTTCTCCCCTAACGCATTCTGATTAATTTTTTTCTTCGCGATTTGATCAATAGGTAGAGCTAATCAGTCAATATCATTGTTATCTTCTTTGCAAATACGTAGAGGGAGATTTTCATGTGAGGTCTCTTCAGAAGAAGGCTGAAATGATGAGACGTGGAATCGAATCTTCTCAATCACAAGAGCGTAGTTCCAAAATATGTTCATCCATATCGGATACAGTTTGCAAAATGCTGAATCTGCATATTGGAACATGTTTCACCATTCCCACGTAATAATACTTTTCAGCATTCATCGCCTCGCGAGCGAACACGAGTATTAGCTCATTCGAACAGAACGGCTCGAACGCATTTGAATTTGCCGCCAGTGGTAATTCGACATACTTTGATAACAATAATCTTCGCGGGGAACTCTCCCACTCGAGCGACTCCGCGTACACTCAACGCAGCCGCCGCAATGGCAATTAGACTCGCGCGTAGAACTCGCTTGATTAATATTTCACGCACAGCGAAATCTGCGCGAGCACTCATATATTGTCCCTCGCCCGTGTGGCTGCTGCATACCACGGCACCGCGGAGAGCGAGAGCATTGCTTGCCTAGACGAGCGTGATCGATCGCTGGCGGATTAATTACGAGCCGGCGCGTGGCTCGCTACTACCGGTATTACACTGGCATACGGCGGATGCAGAGCTTGCCCCGCGAACCAGACGCGAGAGCGATAATGAGTTAAAACAGCCGAGCGAGCGCTCGCGAGAGCTGAAAATTATTACGAGCGGGATGCAGGGATGAGAGGTACAGCGCAAGGTGAGAGGCTTATACCCGGTGCAATGAGGGAAAGCCCTCTCGAGAGTTATGAGATCATTTGGCAGTAAAACTATCCAGAACTCGTATTTCTTCTTTTTCGCCTGGCGTAATTTATTGTGGGGTTATTTGAAAATCATGCCGGTCAAACAAGACATCTTGATGAGGGCAATCGAACTCCCCTACTGTTGGAATTGTGAATAAATAAAAAGTTTCCACCAAAAACAGCAAAAAGTTAGAATTGCTGAGCTTTAATTCTAAAAGAACTCTCATTATCATTATTAATAGAGGACGCTTCCATCTGTCCCCTTCTGCCAACACACTGTTCCTCCACGATGGCGTCTCGATCGGACACGGTATAACTCTAGTAATCGCACTGAGGCAGTGAACGGTGTCAGGCCGAATAAGACCTGGATGAGTACTGATCATAACCCCATCATCCCCCGGAGGTTTCAGCTTTTATCAATCTTGACAGATCATCAACCCGAAGAAAAATTTATCTCAGAAATCGATAAAAAACGATTATGAACTCTGCTTACTCATTCTCTGAAATGAACTTCGTTCAACCCGTCACTAGAATTTGCAAACTTTTCAGGTTGAAATACCATTAGCCACACAGTGTAATCTTCACTTTCATGATATGAGTTACACCTACTGCCTGAGTACCCACTTGCCCCACCTAACATATAGTAGATAATCACTGCGACTGATCTTGGGTGTAGTTGCCCAGTCACTCGATAATCGTCATGCAAATCTGCTAATGACCAAAAACAGAAGGGTAATTAATTCTGAAGGAGTCGACGCATGGGGGAGAAATGACATGGGTGAACCACGGGTGAACGCGGGAAGGAAAAAGATGAAGATAGTTCATATCGTGTTTCGCGTGTACCCAGTCACTAGGAAGAGGAAGAAGCAACAATGATGATAGGAGCGAAAGGGAAGGAGTGTACATATAAACATAACGCGCGAGCACCTCCGAGGCGGGCTTCGGCTTATTCACACCGGCTAGACGGCGACGCTCATTACTCCCGCGGGAGACAGAGCGTGAGACGAGCTCGGCGCTCCGTTAATTTCACAACGAATATACCTATCGTAAGCCTCTCCTGCAATCTTGCCACGCTGCATTTGCTCGAATACCTTCACCGACTCATACACGTGCTTGGAATTAGGCGGATCCTGCAGGGCGAGGTAGTAGTTAAAAATTGGCAGTCTCGAGAAATACTGGGTAAAATATCACAATACGGAATATATATCATGAAATGAGATTGATGCAAACTCAGGAATAGCGTAAGCTGACCGTGCAGTCAAATTCATCCGGAAAATTAGAGTCTTTTTGAGTATGATGGTTGTACACGTGAGACGAACCAGAGTCTTTGAAAAATGAAAATTGTTCCAATGTTCATTGTAATTGTTTCTCAAGATTGTAATTGTTTCTCAAATTATTTAGAATAATTTCATTCAGACTAGACTGGAATGAACCTAGATCTACGTGATTGCTCTTGTATCTTCAAATCCATTGGTTGATCATGACTGTCAATGTGAACTCTTATCACAGCATGGAATAATCCTGGCTATCTGAAAAACTTCCCCAAGTGCAAGAGTTTTTTCAACTTCAAAATTTCGTTGCATTTTAGGGAATGCCTAAGTACTATCAACTGGGTTACTTTGAACACACGGGGTAACTTTGGAACACTTTTGGAATGAGTTACATATCTATACATATGGCGGGCCGGGGTTTTCCACGGTTCTTTCATCTGAAACATCTCGCCTCTCGAACATCTAGCCTCTCGAAAATCCCGCCCTGCAAAATGCGTAGATATGCAGCTCTTTTCAAATGTGTTCCAAAGTTACCGCGTGTGTTCAAAGTAACCCCGGTTGACGTTATATGATTATTTGGTGTATATTCTTCAGGTGCATAGTTACAGTGGCCAAAGCTCCAGAAGGGGTTGAGTCTGGACTCTATGAGACATCCACAAGGTCATTTAGATTGAAATTGAAGATATTTTGTCGCCATCATTAAATGGAGTTGCCACGATTAATCGCTACCTCAGGCTTCATGTGGTGAAAATTTATACTCGTTCTTTGCTTATAAGACTATTGTGAAAAATGTTCAAACGTTTTTATCAAAGCTAGAGTCGTGATCCTGTATTTTCAGAGAATCCATCCATTAGAGACATTTTTTTCCCAAGAGTCCCTTGCTGCAGTTCAAGAATAAATCAGACACTCATACTTGATGTGGATTGCATGAGAATCAATCCTAACATATAATTCGGATCTCATTCAGATTCAAAAGTATAATATTCTGGTCATCAGCAATTCGTTCACATGCCGAATGAAATCCCACAAAAGTTGCTTGGTTTATCGACAACTTCCATTTCCTGATTCGCATACTTCTCATGTCTATTGAACCAGAAATCCGCAGGCAAAATTTCTGAGTGCATCAATCAATGTCATTGTCGGAATGGTTGAAAGAACCATCACAAAACTCTCGATCGACGCTGACATGTGGCTTTCACGATAGACTGACAGAATATCGCGCGAGATTTCCGAAAAATTCAATCAATGCACGTCGAGAAATTGATCTACGAAAGACAGCTCTAATTTTATTTGGAATTATGAAGTTCTAACTCTTGCTTTCCTCCAACCAACAATGAAATTCCGAGATGTTAAGATCAAATTACAAAAATATAACATATCGCACAATGTGCAGCTTTCTAAGATCTTTGGCCGTCAATTCCTTCTGAATTGATACTCATTTTAGCGAAGTATTTTCAGTAGTACAGAGTAGATACTACCAGAACGATTAACTGGAATTTTGAATGAATAATTGTGATGGATTAAATTTTGAACAGTTGTAACCACATCTTCTAAAGCCACATTCCTGTTTCTCGTGGAAATGTGATGTTCCAGAAACACCTCCATCTCAAGCATACCATGATGATTTTAACAAATCATGGAAAATCCTGATTCAATGGATCGAATACCATCGTGTACAAAACACCATTCGCATGTACTGGACACCGAAAATATTGAGAATAACTCAGGGTTCCACATACATCAGACGATACACGGCTTCAGGAAATACCAAAAACCAACTCTCGGCAGAGCATTTTTCATCGAAAGAGCCGCAGCTGCTGGGCGTCGATACGTACGGGCTCTGAATCACTTGAGGCCCGAAGCACTTTGGCTTGTTCTCTCGCCATACGTACCTCTATGTGCAACTTCTATTTCTCTGCACACTGCTGGCAAACTACATGTATGCCTGAGTTTTGCCCGCACACGTAGCGCCAACCCGCGTAATCCACGGCAAAAGGAACGAGACAGAACGTCCGCGTACAGGCCGCGCATAACCAATGAGGTGTTCTGGTCTCGCCTCGTGCGCAAGCCCCGCAGAGAGCATTGCCTCGGATTATTGGCACAACTCGGATCACGTGTCAGTGACGCGTGGCACGTGACTCGCCAAGTCCGTGCAACGGGATGTGCAGAATGCACTTGCAGCAGTGGGACATAATACTGTCACTCTGACCAAGCTCGAACTTGACGCAGACCCGTGACGACATCCTTCGGTGTCGTGCTGATCTGCTGCACCGCACGTTTAGGAGACATTGGTGGTGAATGAGACCGTTATACCTGAGAAAGCTGCGAGCGGGCGCGCCTACTTGCTCCCATTTTGTTGGACAAGATGCAAAGAGGATAACAACATGTGTCCCTTACGTGGACGACATTCGTGATATGCCTATACCCGGGTTCATGGTGTTTTAAGGTGTCAGCTTGCGAAACACGCTCATTTCATTGCCGATGCGAAAATTGGATCTCATCCTATTTTAGAACTTCACCAAAACGAATCCTACTGAAAAATTGTGACAATCTTACTAAAGCTCAAGTATGTTGAAGTATTCAAAAGCTCAAGTATGTTGAAGTATTCAGGATTATCTATCTACTTGAGAAACAATTTGAATATTTGTGCCATACTTGTGTCTGATTATATTCAAGTTCTTGTCGGGATGCACCTATATGCTTTGTTCCCAGTCACACCTGTACTGATGCCGGCTTACACTCAAATAAGATGCCGGTAATGCTTACAGCCATTTAGTTGTCTTCTCTCTTACCTTCATCAGAAGTATGATCCCTCTTATGATTAACATGCATCAGATACATTCCAGAGATACATAAACGAATGAATTTTTCGGTCTAAGGCGCAATTGACCAAGCAGTGAGCTCGTTCAAGAAAAAGACTTATACTACCATACTTCTATAACACTCAATTGCATCGGTCCGGAAACAGATGAAGAAATATGTTTTGCACATATTTCAGTGTCAAATAATTGTCAAAATAATTCAGAAGTCGGGTGTGGATTCTTCATTCTCAGGAATCGCACAAAGATCTCCTTTTTCACATAGTTATTCAACTTCTACAATGTATTGTGAAGATATCGTTTGAAGTTTACTCGTAGTTTGTGACAACCATCGATAAGGTAAGCATAGTTCAGAAAAGTTTCTATAGACGATTCCTCATAGCGCAGGTCTACCCAGATTTCTTGACTTACTTTCCTTGAGCTTTTCCCAATGTCTGACGGAGTTTCTCTACAGCGATTTGATATCTTCTCCTCTCCCTCTGTCTTTGCATACCTAGTCCTTGAGACTTTTGGATGAAAGAAAAATGCAAACGTTCAGCTTTTGCTGCCGCTTGCTTGTGACTTCCCTCATGTTCTATAACAATGTTCGCTTAAGCTCTTGAATTCAGAGTTGTTGAAAATGCGGCAAATACCTTGGAAACTTTCTGTCGATAAGTGGAGAATGTGTGCTTATGCACCTGTCAACAGAATAGCAAGAGCGGATATTCCAACATGCAGTTGTCGTGGAGGTAGCGCTGGAATGGGGTATTGGGGAAAAAGAAATGGAGAAAGCTCGATTGAATGGAATGCCAACAGACAGAGATTGAAGAGAAAAGAGATAGGTTTGGATATTGCTAGACCAAAAGAATACACCAATGCTCGTGTGAGATACGAAGAACAATGAGAAACGGGTATGAAATATGGATCAATTGTTGGAATTCACTCACGTTCACGAAAGTCGAAACCTTTTCAATTTGTAAATGGTTCTGAGTATTTCATCCTCAGTGTAGAAAAAGTTTTGAGTATTTTTGGAGAGCACTAGGATGCCTTTGCTTCTCCCATTTAAGGTAAATAACTTATCTGATAAATCAATCAAGCACGCACTTTAGTGCCTTCTAATACGGGGAAACTGCGCTCGATATCGTGAGCCTCAAATGGATGAAATTCATTCAGGACCCACAACGGAGATATGGCAATTCGTATGCATGAAGCAAAAACTATCCTGGAGCACCAATTCATTGACCACCGTTATCCGATCTCTAAATAGACAGTCAAGATTCATGATCAAGTTTCTCCAACCAAATAAAGAAATTTTCCCTCAGATTTCTTAGTGGTTTTAACATAAGATATTTTTACATTTGTTGCAGGTCGGGCTGTTGATGCCTGATGGCGCGCGCTGGCACGCAGCGCTGGAGGAATCCTGCTCCAGAGTAAGTTACTTTCTGTAAAGTTATTGCGTCTTTCGGGAATTTGATTTATCAATCAAGCGCACAACCGCTCAGCGCTTCCTCTCATTTAAATCAATACGTTGCGTATGCAAACATCAACCCCATCTCCAGCAAAGTATTGGTACATTGCTTTATCTAATATATTCACCGCGTCCGCATGAGGATTCCAAGGAGTTTTCCCAAGTCGCGTCTATTTTGGTAAGCTCGAGATAAGCGAGTTGTCTTTATTGAGGAAATGAGGCAACAGAATGCAAATTCTTCTGTACCAGGTGCAGGAAGAGTTTCTTCAATGTTGACGCAGAAGAAAGTATGATGAGACTTTTCAAACTTTTTACACAGTGCCATCGCGCCGCTACCCACTAAAAGTTTACGAATAACTGGGAAGCTATGGACTTTCTAGTGTTGTAGAGTCGCAGAGCGGAGATGAAGCATTGTTGATGAGTTTGAAATCGTAATATCTTGGCACTCCTTTGTGTATTTTTGTTGGTCTTCCAGAGCCTCTCCTTCAATTCTGTATCGCTAAAAAGCTTCTCTAATTTACTCCTCCGGGTCCCTGTGCCATCCAGTGCTCTCTCAATTGTCACTTTTACTAGAAAAATTCTCGCGAAAATTCAAGAGAAAGCTCGCTGGCGATGAGAATCAAGTACCGCGAGGCCCAGATTAGAACCTCAATCAAAGAGAAGCACTTGGTGAAGAGTCGGCGTGTTGTGCTTACCTCTCGCTCGCGAATTCAAAAATCTCAAGAAGCTTCCGAGCGACGAGAGATGCCCTCGCTATGCCCTTTCATCGCGATATATAGTCGCCCAGATGCAGTGTGCAGACTGCACTCGTCTCTTTTGATATTTCTCGCACGCTCGAAAGCCGAGGGAGCTTGAGCCGAGTCTCGAGTGCCGCCCAAAAGATTCGAGAAGAGCGCAGAACGCTTCTGATAGACCGTCGGAGTGACTTTTTCCTCCATCGCGCCTCGAGTTTCTCGCCTTCGACTTTCTTACATTCGTTCCTCAAACTCTGGTGCGTCTTGCTTTTTCGCGAGCACACAGTCGCACGTGCGCTTCAAAAATCCCGCGAACAATGGGATAGCAAGCCGAGCGTAGCTGACGAAGTGAGTGTCCAGAATTACGAGATGTTAGCCGGGAGCTGGAATTTTTTGATCCGTCCTGAGAATTGATGGTACAGTAAATTTGACCAAATCATTCTCTTCAAAAATTTTAGGGATATGAGTTTTTCTGTAACGAAGATATGAATTTCGTAATTCACAGAAAATGTCCAATGGCGTAATTATTCTTGTATATATAGCTTGGGATGCTTTAAAATTTCCAGCTCTGTCGTGGTCAGCAGAATCCTGGAAGAGGAATTCCCTAACGACCTCTCGAGAAACGCTTCGAAGAGGGAAAACCAAGTAGCATTGTCGATCAAAGGGATCTCCTTCTGTGTACTGATGAATGATTAAAGAGGTTCAATCGAAACTCGCGCAATGATTCTCGTGATCTTTGAATTGCCGTGCATGGCTTCATTTCCTCGAGCGTGTGAATGAGGAGGCTTGTGTAGCACGCGATTCCACGTGGCTCTGGCTCAGCGACACATAGTCTCTGTTTCACGGGAGGCTTTTGCACTCCAGCTTTCAATGGTTAGAATTGTGAACCGTATCAATTCATGGAACATATCACAATCAGATAATTCCTATACCGATTCATTGAGGGCCTTGAGTTGAACTGAGTCACTTTATATTGATTATCTTCAGGATTATCACTCGGTATCGTCGTATCAAGAGCCCGTTCGTAAAGCGCTATCAATATCTCACTCGGATGTCAATTTAAAAGATAAAATTGGCTTATTGATTTCGGATGAAATATGCGATATCAGTTAATTCAGTCCCCAGGCTTTATTAATTCGGTTTGACGTATCTGTATTCAACATGAATTTGCTTTTAGGCGATGACTGTCTCTGTCATTCGTCAATATCAACTATTCTCTCCAGGACTTGCATTGGAAATAAACCAATGTACTCGGTTTATTGTGCAACTTGTCCATCCTCACACAAGTTGGTTAGAATTTTTATTGCTTCACTGACAATCACTTGGACGCAAAACATCATCGATTCAAAATTGATTATCTGTAAACCCAGCGTCGTATGTACTCATATCTATCGATATGTTGGACGCGAAACTCCCAGAAACACTTCCTTCGTCGCGTAATCTCAAGTTCACCTCCTCCACCAAAATAAGTGATCGATGCTCCCTCCCGCACAAGTAATCGTATCGCGGAACCGATCAGACCTGGTGAATAAACAATCAAATGCTCTTACTCGCTGAAGAAGCGCGCATGCCCTATAGTCGCCGCCGTCAGGATTCCTCCCTCTAGAAGAGCAGGCCACGCACGTCATGTACTC
This sequence comes from Eretmocerus eremicus, assembly GCA_030522705.1. Classification (NCBI taxonomy): domain Eukaryota; kingdom Metazoa; phylum Arthropoda; class Insecta; order Hymenoptera; family Aphelinidae; genus Eretmocerus; species Eretmocerus eremicus. The sequence continues at coordinate 11,814 of JAPYYZ010009103.1, forward strand.
CCACAGGACAAACAGAAAAACAAGCCTCGTGCAAACATTGCGGACGTGCGGCACAGGAGGGTAAGACTATCCGGGGCCGCACGCGAGCATCGCAAACCCCAATCGACACACAACAGGAAGCTATTCGGTCGCGCGTATACAGAAGAGCAAACTCGAGATTAAGCGCCGAGGAAATTCGGTGTCCATCGCGTTCTCGGCATGCTATATGTACACGATACGATTGCGGAACTTTCGGGCGATTCTGTATATGACTATCATCTATACCGAATTGCACCGAGAGGCAATAATATATTTATGTGGAGGTAGGGTGGATGGTTCGCCTCAGTTGCAAAGTCGACTACGATGCGCAAATTTCTAAGGGTTAGGGTATCCGCGGCGGCGATCGAAAAATTTACGAATAGACCGAGGCCACGCGATGTGTGCTTTTATATACCTGCGCGGCAAACACGCGATGCTCGAGCTTTGCCTTGTACTGGGTGAGCGCTTGCGATTCGCGGAATTTCAGGTGGATGAGGGGTTGTGGATAAGTATAAGGTTTTCCGCAGTCCATGGTGCGATGACCGCCGCAGGTTTGCGCGTTCCATTCACCTCCGGAGGATGATGAGAAAACGTTGTGTTGAAGTTACGTTTTGGGGAAATTGGCAATTTGAATTTGGGAATTTTCATTGGGACGAAAATTCAATGCAATATGATCATAGAGTCTCGATCTAAGATTTCATGCTAGGGGGAGTCAATAAGTCTTCCAACCAAAGTGATATTTCTGTTATACATGCATCTGATGAGTCCCTTCAAATTTACAAAAAATTTTGCAGAGCTCTTTCCACGATGAAAAAATCATAAGAAGATAAATATTTTTGATGAGATCAAAAGACTTCTTCTCTCTCAAATTGAGAGGTCTCTCGGGAAGAAATTTCACTCGGTCTGATTCAAATTCAAATCGCTCATAGCTTTGAGTGACTCAAATCTCTAACTCGCTTTGGGTGGAATTTCACTTATAGTTGGAGTACTTCATCATGTTAGTTGCCAATTTATTCCCCTACCAAGTAGACTCCGGGGATGATGCTTTAGGTCCATCGCAAAACCTTCCTCTGTGCATTTCTCTGCGCTACACATCCAGTTTTCATCCAAATTCTGCAAACGATGACGCTGTTCTGCAGAAGCTGTAAAATATCCACGTGCAGCCGCATCAAATAATCCCCGATTCAGCTCTTTTTATTTGGGCTCCAGCAAACTTTTAACGAGGTGCATAAAAATGTGATAAAATTCTCCGCATCCCGACGCGGAAATCCCGTTCGGAAAAAAGCTCCGCACTCCGCGAGCTTGTAAAAAAGAATTTGCCGTCGCGCGCGAAGAGGTCTGAAACAACATCTAGCTCGAATCTGGGCCAGAGCGAACGACGAAACTGCTTGTGCAGCGTGAATTAAGTAAAAGTCAGACTCGCGAGTCCTTTGTTCCCGAGATATCAGAGAGAGACAAGCTGGCAGAGATCCGTGAGCTCGCTATGTACCCGTATAGCCTCGCCAATTCAGCAGCGGCAACGAGAAAGGCGACACTCGCGTTGCCAGGTAGGAGAAAAGAGAGGGAGAAACGGGAGGAATGGGTACACACTCGGGGAAACAGGAGCATCGGGTTGAGCGCGGGTCAGTGTGCCGGCATACTCCGGAGTTCACGAGCTTCATTACGTGTTCTTTTTGTAACGCAGACTTAATTAAGAGGAGTCCTCGCGGTACGCGTATGCGCATACCCAAGCAGATGATGCAAAAATTCTCGCAGAGAAGAAGAAGGATGGGCCAGGACACCGGAGCTGGCTCTCTCGTACGATGGTAAATTTGACTCCGACTCGCTTTTGGTCGGAACTTGAAAACCGAGCTTCAGATATCGAACGTCGTGAGAGAGCCGCTCGGCATCTGGGGTAATACCTCATATGGCTTTTGTCCGACAAGCTCACGTCCGAGTTCGAGAAATTCAAGTTGTTCGTGAGCCCTTCGTGTCCAGAATTTTCTGGACGATTTCATTACGATTAGGACTTGAATTGCTCGAGAAATTCCTTGCTCTCGTCTCCAGTTTTCAAAAGAGAACGAGAGATGCTTAGAGAAGATTTCATTTACATGCCGCGCGTAAATTCTTCATTAGCTCGTAGCTTGACGTACGTCTTGCTTCTTTTCACCCGCGTAGTTTGAATTTTTTCCCTCGGGCACGCACACATTATTCGAGCACCACTCGAGCAGCCAACCCGTGCATGGTTCCCCCAAAAGTAGCACCAGCAGTATATACGGTGGAGCCTAGAAGCAAGCACATACAGGAGAGATTGGCGTACGCAGTCGTGACGTCGCATCAAAAAATCAAAAATTGCGCGTAAGGAAGGGCGTGAGCGTAGCTGTACCCTTTCATACATCCACGCCAACGGAGCTGCGATTCGCGCTACCCCCGTGGCACCACCACGCTCTCTAGTGGTGCCAAATGGGCGCGGAAGCAGTCTTGGTTGCAGGATGATTTCGAGACGGGGTGTCGAACCTCGCGCAACCAGCAGCTACCAAACATTGTGTTTTTTCTACAGTCTGTCGTAAAACCATCATCATGAGAGATTTACTTTTAACGAGAAACTTTTCCTCGGAGCCCTTCATCTCGATCTCCATACTTACTATTAAGCTCGAAAAAGAAATTTTGATCCAACATCAGCCTGCTCGTCCCTTCAACTCGAGATCTAACAAGGTGTACGGTACGCACTCGCAGCGTAATTACTCACCAATACCGATCGATGCACCGCGGTCCCGAGACGCGCGAATCAATTATCACTCGTCACCACGCGCCAATCGGATCCGCACCTCCTCACCCCACGTGCAATCGCAGCAACCCCACACCCACTCACCAAAAGCATCACCAAAGCTCACACACACATTGTATAGATGGCTCCAAATCGGAACGGTATAATTACATCTTGGCTTTTTGAAAAACGAAGTCAGTACTGAGGCTGCTACTCGGATTAGTAATGATCTTTCGAAATAATTTCTACAGTATCACTTGGATGAATAGCTCATCTGTATGATCCCGAATGAATTATACCGAATGGTGATTACCAGACCGACCGACGTCCAAAATACTGACTTGTGGTTTTTCAAAAAGCCGAAATGTAACTATACCATCCTGGTTTGAGACCGTCTACACCTATAGGCATTAACATCGGAGCTACATCCAACGAGCTTTTGCTCTATCCCATAGAGATGGCAAAATCGATTCGTCGCGGCTCTCAAGCGCTATCGATTCGCCGATTCGCCCCGTGTCTGCTCTCTCAGACCGCGTCCGGCGCGCAGCCGGCACTAAATAACTTCCGGCGCGCCACCACCACCACCACCACCACCACCATCACCATCAACAGCAGCAGCAGCAGCGCCACGCCGCCGCCAGGACTTTGCAGAACCG
>JAPYYZ010009106.1:0-10436 GCA_030522705.1 Eretmocerus eremicus
GTACGCTTCCTTCCGAGGGTCGAGGAGCGAGTCTCGCTCGCGATCCGACCTGGTAATAGGAAAAAAATCCTCTATCGTCCAAAAATGATGCAGGGGATCTCTGAGGCCTTTCAGATCACTTTCTAGAATTTTTGGGATGGATCTGAGACTCTAGAAGAAAACGGGAGTGATTTTTGTCGGTATTGGACTCCTCCGCCCGAAGGTCGAGGAGCGAGTATTGCACGCTATCCTACCTGGTAATGAGTGAAAAATCCTGTATAATCTTGGAAATGATGTAGATGATCCCTGAGACGTGTCAAACACTTCCTAGCAGTTTTGAGACGGATCCGAGACTCTGGAAAGGAACGAGTGCGATTTTTGTCGGTTTTGTACTCCTTACTCTGAGGGTCGATAAGCGACCCTCTCTGGCGATCCGGCCTGGTGATTGGTGAAAAATCCTGTATAATATTGGAAATGATCTCGATGATCTCTGAGACCTGTTAGATCACTTTCTAGCACTTTCGGGACGGGTTTGCCACTGTAGAAGAAAACGAATGCGATTTTTGTCGGTTTTGTACGCTTCCCTCCGAGGGTCAAGGAGCGAGTCTCGCTCGCGACCCGACCTGGTAATAGGAAAAAAATCCTACATCATTCTCGAAATAATACAAATGATCCTTGAGATGTCAGAGATCATCCACTAGCACTTTTGAGATGGATCCGAGACTCTAGGAAAAAACGAGAGTGATTTTTGTCGGTTTTGTACGCTTCCCTCTGAGGGTCACGGAGCGAGTCTCGCTCACGGTCCGACCTGGTAATAGGGAAAAAATCCGCTATCATCCAAAGAATGATGCAGATGTTCCCTGAGATGTCAAAGATCATTCACTAGCACTTTTGGGATCGATCCGAGGCCCTAGAAAAGAAACGAGAGTGATTTTTGTCGGTTTTGTACGCTTCCCTCCGAGGGTCGAGGAGCGACTCTCGCTCGCGATCCGGACTGGTAATTGGGGAAAAATACTCCAAAATCTCTGAAAATATTGAGATGATCCCCGAGACGTGTGACATGACCTTCCAGCCTTTTCGGGGCGGATCCGAGATTCTAAGAAAAAACGAGAGTGATTTCAGTCGGTTTTGTACGCTTTCCTCCGAAGGTCGAGGAGCGAGTCTCGCTCGCGATCCGACCTGGTAATTGGGCAAAAAATCCTCTATCATCCAGAAAACGATGCAGATGATCCCCGAGATGTCAGAGATCAATCACTAGCCCGTTCGGGATGGATCCGAGACTCACACACACAACATTTCCTACTCCATTACCCTGCTGAAAATAATCTCATGGGATCCCAATGTAATCCCAGTGAGAGACTAGGACCGCCCTGGGACGCCCAGGGGACCACGTGGTATGATTCTGGGTGCCGAAAGATCTCATAAGACAACGTGGGGCCTCATGGGATCCATGAGAAACCCATGGTACCATCATGGGACCACGTGGGACCTCCCGGGACCTCGTGGAATGAGGCCCTAGGTACTGAAGTACCTCAAGGGACGTCATGGGATGTCATGGGACCTCATGGAAAGCCCATGGGACCCATGGAAAACCCATGGAAACATCCTGGGACCACCTGGGACCTGCATGGGACCTCGTGGAATGGGGCTCTAGGTAATGGAGCACCTGAAGGGACGTCACGAAACGTCATGGGACCTCATGGAAAGCCCATGGGACCCATGGAAAACCCAAGAGACGATCATGGGACCACCTGGGACCTGAATGGGACATCGTGAAATGAGGCTCTACGTACTGAAGGAACTCGAGGGTAGTCATGGGATGTCATGGGACGTCATGGAAAGCCCATGGGACCACTTGGGACCTGCATGGGACCTCGTGGAATGAGGCTCTGGGTACTGTAGCACCTCAAGGGACGTCATGGGACGTCACGGGACCTCATGGAAAGCCCATGGGACTCATGGAAAACTCATGGGACCATCCTGGGACCACCTGGGACCTGCATGGGACCTCGTAGAATGAGGCTCTAGGTACTGGAGCATCTCAAGGGACGTCATGGGACGTCATGGGACCTCATGGAAAACCCATGGGACCTTATGGGAAGCCCATGAGACCCATGGAAGACCCATAGGACCATCATGGGACCACCTGGAACCTGCATGGGACCTCGTGAAATGAGGCTCTAGGTATTGGAGCACCCCAAGGGACGTCATGGGACGTCATGAGACCTCATGGAAAGCCCATGGGACTCATGGGTTTTTCATCGGTCCGATGGGCTTCCCATGACGTCTCTCGAGTTCATCCAGTACGTAGAGCCTCATTTCACGAGGTCCCATGCAGGTCCCAGGTGGTCCCATGATGGTCCCATGGGTTTTCAAAAAGGCTCAGAAAAATGACATCAATGTTCCATCACGTGCGAACGATTCACTCAGTTTGAAAGAGATCCAAGAAAAGATGGCGAGTGAAATGCAACAATTGCACCCATCGGTGATAGTCTTGGAAGGCTATCTGAATTCTCGCAGAACGGAAAGAGTTGCACTCTCTAAATATGCTAATGCTGAGTACCATCTGCAACAATTCTCAGCTTTGAAGAAATCTGAACTTGTGAGTACTCGGATGGTAGTGATAAGTATATGGCGAGACAATTTTCCCCTGAATATTCCTTTTTGCAGTTGTTATGGGAATTTCAACAAACTTTTGACGTAGACCCAAGAATTATGAAAATAAGATGACTTGGAGCCACTGAGAAACTTGACATCTCATTCTCCAGTTCCAATTTTGACGATGATAATATCCGCACAATTGAATTTTTAGAGCTCATCAGTGAGCATTTTCACAAGAACAAAAAAGACGCCTCAAAGTCTATTTACACAATCTACGAATTGAGTACAAAATACAATTTTCAAGAGTTCATCCAGGCTTGCACATTTTGTAATGATTTTTTTTCTTGTAGAAAAACACTCCAATTGAAATGACAGTCCCTGGTGCAAGTGAAACTCCACGCATGATTGGTATTGGGTCAAAGGAAAAGGAGGATCTTCAATTCGTGATATATGTTGGCAAAGTACCGTTATACACCGGTACTGCTATAGATAGCCTCATTTTTATTTTTGCGTGTTACTGGGTTCTCAACATCTCATTCCCCTCAAAAACAAAAATGATCTTCATGTTTGTTGCTACTATTCTATTCCAGGATAGATACTCTAACGATTTCAAAGATAGAAGGAGCATTGTCAGAATCATTGAGAAAACAGATTTTTTTCAGCTTTACAAGAAATAGTACGGTTAGAAAAAGCCATGAATGAATCAAAGCAGATAAACTTCTGTTTCATAACGTGATAAGTGATTAGGAAACTTACTTATGATTACGATATGTGTTATGCTCAGACATTGATACTACTACAATTGTAAGCCATGTTATTTCAATGATAATATTTTTCTAATAAATGATGATAATCTATCACAATTCGACATGATGTTCATTTTCTTCCAACTGAAATTGACGCGCTCACGAGAATTCTCTTTCACAGAAGTGCGCTTCGCCCGTAATCTTCCCCCGCATAGCTGATTTCACATTGTCTTTTCTGAACAACTACGAATCCGAGTCCGTTCTATGCTGATCTCCACACCCCTACGTGTGATTAGTGCGGAATAAGCCTGAACTCACCTGAACAGGGATGTTTCGTATCCAAAAATCCGATGTTGATATGATTCTGAGCGGTCTTCCAGGTTAGTTTGCATTTTTTCTTAATAAGAGATACGATTTCTCATTTTGGGAGTGATGAATCTCTTGAAGTGAGAGATTCATTTCTCAAATCAAGAACTCCTTGATTCAAGAACTGAAAATTTCCTCAAAATCGCACACTCTCAAAATAAGTAACTCTCCTTCTTATTTTAAGAGATTTGTTTGCAGTGTTGATAAGATCTATTGATTCATCTGGCTCAATATAGTTGTGAGCTACTGCTGCTAAAATGCTTGAGTCTAAACCTCCTGCGAACAAAAGACCTATTTTGACATATGCACAACTTTTCTGGCCTTCAGAATACGAACTTGTACAATTCCTGCAATAACTTGGCAACACTCCCACTCTCCCTCCAATTGATTCTTTCAGAAGAACTAATAAAGTATCTACTAATTGTTCAACACTGTCCTCCCTCAATACATAATCCATGATTCCATAATAAGTTTTGAGTTCATGGGCAACTACAACAAATTGTGAAAAATCACATCCCCGATCAACAGCTTGGTTCACCAATGACGTCTTCATTGCAAATAAATTCTCTGGCAAAATTATACTCACATCTATGGCCAGTTGCTTTTGTAAATCTTTCAATTTCTCTGTGACCGACTTATTGGGTTCAAACCATGGAGTATATCCCAGAGTTAACATTCTGCTGCCTAAATTTGCAGCGAATATTCCAATTTGGAATTTTCATTACATCCTTGACTTCTTCCACTGATACAGATGTCAGGAGAATATTATCACAGCCGTTGCGCAATTTGAATAGCAAGCTATGCCGACCAAACCTATCCCTTGCAAAGAACAATGTTTTAGAAGATTTTTCAAAGTATAGCATACTGAGAGGCCCTTTGATGTTCCTCAGAGTAGTGGGGATATCTTTGAGATTCCTCAAAGCTGATGAGATAGTTTGTGTATCACAAACGTCTCTGCTGAACTGTAATCATACTCTCTCCGCGGGCGATAGCGAGAGCAGCCGAAAATTAGCGCATAATTGCTGATATTGCCAGTAAGAGCGGACAGATTCTCACTGATGGGAATGGCAGCTTATACTGAAAATCTCAGCCGTTCGCTGATTGTCAGCGCGGGATAGCTGATTGAGTCGGTTGGCAGCCCTATGCGTTAAGGTGCCTGCTATTTTCTGTTTGCGAGGCTATGGCGGTCCAGGCTCTTTCATTTCATCATGTAAGTAGTGGTGAATTAGTGCATGAGCAGCATTGTGTCGAATAAGTTGGATGACAATTCATTCAAAAGCTGCTGTTTTGATGGATGATCAACCGAATTACCAGATTTGTCTCATCTCAATTTTTCAAAAATGTGTAACTCATGTCTATTATCATTCATGAGAAAATTTCAAGTATACAAATGGGGAATGTGGATATTCTTCACCAGAGCAGATCAATTCTCAATTGATGGAATAAATTCTCTCAGTCACTCCAAGAGCATATTTGGCGAATATGTCATTATTTGTTCTGCATACGAGTACGAATCGACAGTCACTATTCAGGCCGTCCACTTCAATTTCAAATGGTTCCCTCACGACATTTTTGTTTTGCCTCCCGAAGTTTTTCAATCAATTTGACACATTGGAGAAGAATTTTATCAATTCTTATTGGGCCAAAAAATTTTTTTTTCTGTCGGCTAGGCATATATAAGTGATTTTACCAAAAAACCCAAGAATGAAACTTTGCTTCAGTATTTTGCTCATAACTTTTATTCGAATGAACCGATTTCAATCTTCGGAGAATTATCTGGAAGATAATCGAAGAACTTATCATTTTACTTGCTAGGGAAAAATCTTTGGTCCTCCTACGTGGTCTCAGAGTTCAAGACGCCCGAGAATCATGGCATGCCAAATATCTTTTTCGACCCTATCTCAAGAAATTTTCAAAAAATTGTTCATCACTTTGTGAAATAGAAATCTAGCTGTGGAAGAATTTTCAGATTCTCCATGAGGGTTTTGTGTTCCTGGCGAATATTTTAGTGCTATTGAAAACTCAAAAAACGCGTAGAATGCGTATTACTTCCCGAAATCTCCCTCAAATAGATTTCTAACCTATTCCTATGTATTCGGTGAGTTATTCCACATCGGAAACAAATTCTTCCAAAATTTTTGCAAGTTTAGGAAGCCGTCAAATACGCGACTAATTTTTTCAAAAGCACTTTTTCTTCCAGAGAATGAGATCTACTGCGCATGCGCGTAATTGCAAAGCATAGCAAGTAATTTTGTTCAATAGCTGAAACGGTTATCTTTGAAATGAGCCCAGGTGGAGTTAATTTGATGTACTAAGACCAGAGATACAGCCATATCGGAATTTTAAAAAATCCGAGGTACCAAAACCGTGAGCCCCGGGGAGGCTCGGCGACCGTTCCAAGCTTGAAACGCGCGTATCTTCGGTTCTACTGCATCAAATCGACTCCAGCTCAAGCCATTCTGACGGTAATTATATCAGCTTCCAAATGAAGTTACTCACGAAGCTCTAAAAACACGCATGCGCGCATAAAAAGTCATTGATAACGAACTTCAACTATTTATGACTTTATTTGTATTGTAGAATGTGACACTCCTGCGCATGCGCGCACATGTCAAGGCTTGAAAATAGTTTCATTTGAGAGATGATACAATGACCTTTTGAATGAGTCCAGCTGGAGTCAGTTTGAAGTAGTAGAACCAGAGGTACGCGCGTTTGAAGCTTGGAACGGTCGCCGAGCCTCCCCGGGGCTCACGGTTTTGGTACCTTGGATTTTCTGAAATTTTGATATGGCTGTATCTCTGGTTTTAGTGCATCGAATTAGCTTCACCTCGGCTCATTTTGAAGATGACCGTTCCAGCTATCGAACAATAGTACATTGTGTAACGAGTGAGGAATAGTTGCCGATTGCGCACGAGGGCACAGCCCGAGTGCCGAATCGGCAACTTAACCTCACGCGTTGCACACTCTACTTTTCATCACAAGGGGCGAGGAATCTCCCATAGCAACGTTACGATATTCTCCATTGCGCAACGTTGCCAAGGGCTGGCGTGGCGTTATTTTGAATAACGTCACCTTAGTCGGTAATGATTCGCAATATGCAACTTTCCGCAAGCCTACGCCGTGGCGCTATTGGGCACATTCCGAGCCCGCGTGATGAAAAATTACTTGCAGTGCTTTGCAAGTACGCGCATGCGCCCTAGACTTCATCTTCTGAATGAAATATGCTTTCGAAAAAATTGGTCGCGTATTTGACGGCTTGCTGAACTTGGAAAAATTTTGAAAAATGTAATCTCGATGTGAAAAAACTCACCAAACACATTGAAATAGGTTAGACATCCATTGGACGGAGATTTTGGAGAGTAATACGCATTTTACGCGTTTTTTGACTTTTCAATAGCACTAAAATATTTTCCAGGAGCACAAAACCCTCATGGAAAATCTGGAAAATTTTTCACAGCTAGATTTCTATCTCACAAAGTGAAAACGAATTTTTCGAAAATTTTTTGAGATAGGATCAAAGAAGATATTTGGCATGCCCTGATTTTCGGGCGTCTTGACCTCTGAGACCACGTAGGAGGCTCAAAGAATTCCTCCCAGCCGATGAGATGATAGGTTTTTCGATTACCTTCTAGATGCTCTTCCAAGAATTGAAATCGGTTGAGTTAAATGAAAGTTATAAGCAAAATACTGATGCAAAGTTTCATCCTTGGGTTTTTTGGTAAAATCACTCATATACGCCGAGCCGACAGAAAAGAAATTTTTTGGCCCAATAAAGATTGATGAAATCGTTTTTTAATATATCTAATCGATTAAAAAACTTTGGGAGGCAAAACAAAAATGGTGGGAGGAAACCATTTGAAATTGACGTGGACAGCCTCTATTATAGGTTAGTCGAGATCAGAGGAGCGGTGGTGACGGGGCTCGCGAGTCACTTGACGCGCGTTTGGGCGAGGTTAAGTAAGTATATATCCGCGCGCCATGAGCGTCTGATGCTTGTTATACTGCGAGCTGATGACTGGAAGGATCAGCTATAATGCGCTGATATTCCTGTTGAGGGATTCTCACTGACATTTTACAGCCATGCAGAGCTGATTTCTATCAGCAACTGAGACAACGAAAATTGACACTTCGTCCAAAACACCTACCTATTGCTCAATATGGCCGTGGCTCGATATAAATATGATTTGTTCATCGTGCGATTGGGCATTGATAGATTTTTAAGACTTGACTCACTGTCTTAAGTGCGCCAGCGCGTGTATTGACTCAGTCAGCTAATTGACACACCGCGTTGCTGAGTACTGATTCTTGACATTTTTTTCGCCTTGCGAAGTTTTTTAATCGGTTAGATATATTGAAACATGATTTCAGCAATTCTCATTGGGCCGAGAAAAATTTTTTTGCGTCGGCTAGGCGTAAATGATTGATCTTACTGGAGAACCCAAAAATCAAACTTTGCGTTAGTATTTCGTTTATAACTTTTATGCAATTTTGCGATATTTGGGTGCTTGCAAAAGTGCATAAAATACGGTATGCACCTTGTTCGTGAGGTTGCCCGCTTCTGGGCGATTATCAACCTCACAAACTCGGTGCATAATGTACTATTCTCCTTCTCAACCGATTTCAATTTTCCAAGAAGCATCTAGAAGGTCATCAAAACACTTATCATTCAAGTGGTTTCAGAAAGTTATTCAAGCTCCTCACATGGTCTCAGAGTCCAAAATACACGAAAATAATGTTTTGCAAGATAGCTATTATAGCACTCTAACCTAAAAATCGCAACTTTGGACATGAATTTTAGGTATTCGTGCTATAAAATATTGTATGAAACCGCGTGCGGAGGGGTAGTTTTGGTACAGAGAGCTTGTAACACTCGCTTCGCTCGTGTCACGAACAGCCCTTCGTGCAAAACTACCCGTCCACGTGCGGTGTCATAATAGTACATTACGATACAAGGGCGGTAAAGTTGGAATTCGCATAACGAGTGATATTTTCCGGCCCGAGCCGAATTATCACGAGTATGCGAATTCCAACATTCCCGGCCGTGTATCGTTTACTATTTTTCCACAATCCGTGGGGAAAAGTCAAAAATCCGTGTGGAAAATGCACTTTCACGCACGGAATGTGAAAAAATACTATTTTGACCGACCTTCAAAAAATTCGAGAAAAAATTTTTTTCAATTTGTCAGTTAGTGTTTCAACCACGGAAGAATTCTCAGCTTCCTCCTGGGGGTTTGGGGCTTGTGGCATGCGTTTCAGTACGATTTAAAAGTCAAAAAACGGCTAAAACGCGTTTTTCTCTCTCAAATCTCCCTGAAACAGACATATGAACTACTTCAATGTGTCTGTTGGATCATTGTTCATCAAAAATATGTTTTTTAAAGATTTTTCCGAACTGAAAAAAGCGTTGAATACGCGAGTAGATCTTTTAAGAGTACTTTCGGATTCAGAAAATGAGTTCTACTGCGCATGTGCGTGCTTATAGAGCTCCAAGAATAATCTCATCTGAAAGCCGAAACAGTTACCTTCAGAATGAGCCAAATTGGAGTTGATTTGATGCAGTAGGACCGGAGATGAAGCCGTTTCCAAATTTCAGAAAATCCAAGGTGCCAAAACCGTGAGCTCTGGGCGGGCTCGACGACCCTTCCAAGCTTCGAACGCGTGTATCTCCGGTTCTACTCAATCAATTTGAACCCCGAAGAGGCATTTTGAAGATAACCGAACCAGCTATCAATTTTTTTTATTTCGGTACTGAAAACTCACGTGCATGCGCAAGATGGTCACGTCTTACAGATGAGATGACAGTTGTCAATGATCATAATTCGTTATAAATGAGTTTTGCTGCGCATGCGCGTGAGTTTTCAGTATTCAAACTGGTTTCGATCAAAAGCTGGTGCAATTATCTTCAAAGTGCTCCTTCGGAAGTTTGAATTGATTGAGTAGAACCGGAGGTCACGCGTTTGAAGCTTGGAAGGGTCGTCGAGCCCGCCCAGGGCTCACGGTTTTGGCACCTTAGTTTTTCTTGAATTTTGAAACGGCTGTATCTCCGATTCTACTGCATTAAATCAACTTCAATTCGGTTTATTTTCAAGGTAACTGTTTCGGGTATCAGATAGGATCATTTTTGGAGCTCTATGAGCACGCGCATGCACAGTAGAACTCATTCTCTGAATCGAAAAGTACTTTTAAGAAATCTAATTGCGTATTTAACGCTTTCTCCAGCTCGGAAAAATTTTGAAAAAAAATGTTCCTGATGTAAAATGACTCAACAAATACATTTGAGTAGGTTATATCTCTGTTCCAGGAAGATTTAAGGGAGAAAAACGCGGTTTAGCCATTTTTTGACTTTTAAATCGTACTAAAACGCATGTCACGAGCCCCAAACCCCCAGGAAATGGCTGAGAATTTTTTCGTGGTTGGATTGCTAACTGACGGATTGAGAAGAAATTTTCTTCCAAAGGACCCCGCACTAAATACATTGATTTGAGGTCCCGGTAATTTTCAACGAGACTCTAGCATCTTATAGATTAAAACACCGCGATCGAAAGTTCAAATGAAGTCAAAGAGCAAAAACGTTTCGGTCTCGAGATATAAAGCTCGGAAATCAAGGAATTTAAGGTGTTGGAGGGGGTTATGTTGACATTTTAATGGAAGCTCGTTCGGTAGCTCGCAAGAGAGCTTGCATTCGCTGCATGATCAGAGCGTAGAATGTAAGAGCATGAAATTACGAGCCCAGTCAAAAGAATC
>JAPYYZ010009108.1:0-11071 GCA_030522705.1 Eretmocerus eremicus
TTTTAAGTAGAAAACCCTAGATTAGGTCAGACACGACCAACTGCACCTACAAATCGCGAAAGATAAATTGACTCACGAAGAGAGTCTTGTACAATGGATTTGTCTGAAGCTGTGGATATGGTCTCCCTTAGTACCAAAATATGAAATCTAAAACAGCAAAGTTGATGTCAACTGTTCTTGAGATATAGTCCAAAATATTAGCATCGCAAGTATAACGACACTTACAAAGTTAGACGTCACTTCCAACGTGGGCGTATACGAGCAAAGCTAATGTTCAAGATTGTAGCTCGAATATACTTGAGTATTTGCATCGAAGTCTAGTAAATTTGATCTTTTCGTGACAAAAATGGACTATTCTTGCGGTTTCAACCTAACCCATAACTCATAACGCTTGGCCTCTCTATAGTCAGTCTAAAAGGTTGCGTAAAGTTTCGCAATGGAGGAAGCATGTTGAAAATATAAGGTCCTCTAAGTACAAGAGGAAGATCAGAGTTGATACATGTGAGGACTTACTTTTGGTCAAATGGCACGACGAGCAGGAGATTTGCGAGGGTCCTGCGGCTGAGATCTTGTGGCACTACAACGCGCCTCTCGTTCGACTCTTTATTACTTTTATCCCTGCCTTTGTCGATCTTGAGCTTGGAAGATGGGTTTTGATCGCTTTTTTCCGTTTTATTAAGGCTACTCGATGGCTCATGGAAAGCAGGCTGAGGGAACCATGGAGCTAGAAAGTAGTGGACAACGAGAATGACAGCGCTCGTTACTCGAGACTCTTGCATTGTATCCAATTCAACCAAGGTCCGTGAAAGAAGGTCACTCTCTACGGGTAGACATATCACGATCCCTGAAGTCAAAAAGCAGTTTCAAGAATTTTATTTAATTTTCTACATTTCGTACATATTTTAAGATGTGGCATTCTGTCGATATTCATAATTCGGATATCGGCGAGAGCGAAGTACGAAAACAGTATGTGAACAGAAAACGAAATGGCCTCGTTCTCGTCTCTTTCATTAGCGCTAATTGTTTCCAGAAATCCGGGAAGTCTTAATAAGTCAAAAATTGAAATGAAATTAGAATGAAACAGAAGACTTTATTTCGATACTCATAATGTTCTTCTCTGGAATGGCTCTCTTGACTGCGACCTAGACTTTTCTCATGAAGAAATAGGCAGTTCCCAGATCGTCAGCAGATAGATAAATTACAGATGAATACGTTTGATACTTCTCATTGTGCACAACGTTCGCGAGTATCAAATAATCCAAGCTGTGACATTTAACACCTTGCTGTCGCGCTGACGGGTCGTAAACGTTGACCAAACGATCAACAAAGCAAAACCACAGAGATAGCTTTATGGATGCAATTATTCCTTCAGCCAACCATTAAAGTAACGACCGGGATGAGGGCTACCTTAATTTTCATGACTATTGGAACAGGCCTTGATTTGAGTTTACTAGAAATATGGCCGCATTGCCCATCTGTCATTTTGATGAGCCGTCAATCTTTTACTCTCACTTTCCTTTTTCATTTTTTGGCATGAGTCAGTTTTAAAAATTGATGTTGAAATGAACAAATTCCTCTGATTCACCAAAAAACATCAAACAAAATCTTGCCCAAACACTTTCCAATCCAAGCTGCGGGAGAGTGTATCATTTATCGAAGCCAATGCCCAATATCTTCTTGCTAGGACGGTTGGCATTCCCTTTCAAGAAGGAGCTCGTTTTGCTCCTAGCTTCAATAGTCGTGAAGATGTGACGACTGGCAAATCTTGCAGAGGCAAAAGTCTTTGCTTGCACGAGCTCTTCTGAACTCATTCGAGATACTGTGATTCAATTTGCTCATCTCTGAAATTACTTTGATCTGGATTGCCTCCGTTTGATAAGCAGAGATATATGTATTGATCGATGAAAGATAGAAATAGAATTACATCGTAGTCTTTCAAGTTTATCCTCTCTCGGACCCAGTTCGAGAGTATTTTTCATAAAAGAAGTAGGGAGTAAAGTATGACTTGTGATATTAGCAATTCTTTTTATTGAATGCCGTCACTTAGATATCAAGCAAAACAGAGAACGAAAAACTGAGATAAAACAATGATTAGAGTAGAAAATTTTGAGCCAAAATAGTGTCTATTAGGCTCTCGGATGGGATTCGTCCAATTTCATTTCCACTACTCGTTCCGAAGATGAAATATAGTTGAATAAAACGAGTTGTCAAACAAACATCGGCACTGCATAACTTCAAGAAAAGAGAAGAAGAAAAAAGGAAATACAGTTGACTAACCCGCGAAACTTATCACAAAGTCACTCACGTTCTAGACCCTGCTCATCGTTCTTTAGATCACGAGCAATTCCGAGGGATTTTCCTCTAAAACCGGAAGTGATAGTTTGATTTCTCAGGGACAACTTCTCTATGCGACGGCCGTATTTCTCAGTTATCACGGGACGAATTGGCATAATCGGGAGAGTGCTCGAATCGATAGGATTCAAGTGGAGGCCCGCGCACTAATTCGTGCGTTCACGCGCTCAAAATGTCACGTTCGCCGGTTCAGATAGATCGATGCGCGCAATCTGGATCAGCGCGTGTCAAATGCGAGTGTCTGGTCTCTCATCCATTCGATACAGTTTGCGGGCCGAATTGGCATTGCGGGGCAATCGTGGCGGTATACGACGGGCGCACCGAGAGTACGTTGTACGCGGGCACTCGGAGCGAGTGCGAGCTCCTCGCGCGCCGGAACAGACGGATCTATACTCGGAGAGTTATTACGCGTTGAGAGAGGGTATGCGGCGGCCCGCCTCCACCCCCGGCCGAATCGCCCGCGCGCGCACACTCGTTCGCCCGAATCGCGGACGCGCGATATGAGGGTAATATCGAGTCTCTCCGAGAGCCCGTTCCCGCACTGGCGATGCTGCAGTTGGCGAGCGTATTGACACGGATCGCGTTGTTTGCGTGTACGCGTGTACCTTCGGCCGATACCCAGCTGCTATTTCGTAACGCGGGCTGCCGGAGCCGTGCGATGGATATTGGCAAATCGTTACGCGAATCATCCACGCGATACTCCAACTTTTTTCGGCCGAGCGCGCATCCGTTGCGGAGCAGCTGCCACGGTGATTACGCGATATCGCTCCAGATATTGCGCCCGTTAAAAATCTCCGACGAGCCAATCAAGCCGGTCCGGCAGCGAATACACGCGACGCTGATTCTAATGAATTTTGGAGCGGATTTCGCGATAGGAGCCTCGCTGCGCCGTAATTTACCCGAATTTTCGTCCGGCCAACGCCGGCAAAGCTCGAGCCGTTGGATCGTAACGAAATTCAATTCGCTCAAAAACTATCAGCCGCGCGATGAAAATCACGCGCCAGGTAACGAAAATTGGATCAAAAATTGAGTTCCTCCGGACGGTATCCATCAATTTTAACGAGGCCGAAGTTGGCCTTATTCCAAAGTAGACGAAGATTTTAACTACTCATGACTCGAGCGTAGGATCAGGACTGTTGGTTCGTTAAGGTAAGCACGTCTGCATTAGGAGTCTATGGAAGTTGCTCTTACCTCTGCACGCGATGGATCTCAAAGGCCTCAGTCTCAAGCGGATCTGCTTTGAGCTGGCATTGTGTTGGAGCACCGCGTGGTGCCGAACTGCGATTCCGGCGCTTTGCATTGCAGAAATCACTGACCTGTCCAAGCTAGACCACATCGCTTCATCTGCAATGGACCACATCATCCAAATGATCTATAGATACCTCAATCCAAGATGAAATGAAAAACAAACTGCTTTCAGGGCATGATTGCATCGTAAATCAGTGCTGATTGTACTAAATCAATATGAGCAGTTAATACGAGCACATCAATATGAGGCAGAATGTCCAACTGAAAAAGAAATCAATAATAAAGAATGATTGGAAAAATCTTCAGATACCCAAGTAATTATGAGGATCAAAGTTGGAAAAAAATCTTAAGAACTTGGACCTTGATTTCGATATTTAGTTGAGAGATTGAAACCAAAAGTTCTATCCAACATCGGCTTCTTCTCCTACACAACTATCATTTGACAGGAGTTCCCGACGAAAAGTTTGGATCTAATTGTCAGGCTAATTCATGTTCCTCGACAAAGTTGCCTACCCAAATCAAGATTTGTGATAAGTCATCGTCAAACATTCTGAAACTACTGAACTTCACGTAATTATCCGGGATTGACAATTTCTAGATTCACACAAAGGTCAATATCCTTTGGAGGATCATTCCCGGATTTGAATGTTGGACTTGAACGCATGACTCAGGTCTTTTTACAGTCGGACGTTTCGACCGCAAGTTCTGATTATGTCCATTATTTTCCAGTTACGAAAGCAAAATCTGTGTTTGGTTTACTACGTTGTAAATTTTTCTCACTCGCGGATCAGACTATGTAAACAATTGTAGGTTGTGCGATTCAAGCGAGGCCAACTCCAACTGGGGATGTCTGCTTTAATCAACATACAAAATTTTCGAGAACCACGAGGCAAGCTCAAAAGAGACGGGAAAGCTCTACGCAAATGCGAAAGTTTCTCCACGGCAAAACTGTTTCCGCACGGACAGAGTTGCGAGAATGACCCAAGCTGAGAACTGTACAATAGGATTCCAAGATTCCACAAACGCAATTGCAAAGTGGATCAATTTGCAATATCGGGATGTTGAGCCTCGTAAAATCCATTGGCAGTCGACTTTGAAAGCGATGGCTGAACACATCCCACCAAAGAGCGCAGCCACGCCAAGTTTCAGTGAGTGTCACGAACTTTGATTGGGATGGCTGTACAACCTTATCAACTCGCTACTCGAAACGCACTAACATATTGCTTCCCAGGCTCTAACTGCATCTCTATATACTGCAAGTTAGTTCTTTGATCTACAAATTGATTTTTTGTGTTGAATGAATGCCGGGTGAATTCAATTCAATGTATTGTGGATTCATTGAAAGAGTTCTTGTTGATATATAGACGAATAATACTAATGTATTTTATTTCTTCTTTCCCGGCCCAGACATAGCCTCTGAAAGTTCTTTTCCACTAAAAACTCATAGGGAGTACACACAACAAGATTATACGCAGTATATTGGTGAAAATTGCCAGATCAGTTAGTTCAGTTACGACGTCAAGATCTCGCTGTTGATTGCTTTTGAAAACTTTATTAAACTTTGTTTCATCGAAATCGGGTTATTGAAAAAGTCTTCTACTCCTTTCAAGAGAATTGTTTTCACACCTGAGAACCTAATCAGCCCGGCAATCTCGAGAGAGACTATCCGATTTTCGTATGCTGTAAAAAAGATGATGAAAAAATCCAAGCTCCGCAGTCTACAAATGATTGAAACTTCTATCGACCGACAAAAGTATAATATTGATGACAATCAATCTACACATTCATCTATAGCATATATGTCTTCGACCTACCAACACCAATCACAGAAACTGATGTCCAGCGGAAATGCTGAAAGATTTTGGCTAATGTTCGACCCAAAATCACCGGGGAGGGCGATAACCGCCATACCATAGTCGAATCGTCATCTTGCTCCTGTAAAATACACACTTGATGAGTTACTTTGGGACGTCTCCAAAAGGATGAAATGAATATAAATTGAAAATTTCCTAGGTTTCCTAAAATTGTATCATGTTAATCCTAAGTTTGTAGTCTATGAGCTTTATTGTGCTCCATTTCTGTCGAAGCGTATCAGATGAATGAACTATGAATTAGCAAGTAGGTATGGTCGATGGCCGAACAGATTTATTCATTATTTCAAAGAGGATGTGGATCAGACAGTTTTACTCAAAAAAAAATCGACGGTACGGGAAGGAAATTTTTTTTAGTCAAGTATTCAAATTAAAAGTTAAGCGAACCAACAAAATTGGTTCCCATTTTACAATTTTTTCCAGCCGATTCGACCCAAAATGAGCTAGATGGGAATGAGCCGTGGAACCCACCGCAGTGGACGTATTAAAGTTTTAACTCCCTTACTGATAATATCCAGTACACTGGACAAGCGCGTTTTCCAATATTTCATGATAACTTTGGTTAAACGTGTAATAAGAATCTGAAAAAATTCTGAAAATTGTCTAGACGTGAGAGAAACATGTTTCCACGAGAATAAATCCCAAATGATGTCTTAATTTTGAGAAAAAAAAATAAATACTGAATATTTTTCAAGAGTGAAATGTTGACACTTTTCATCATTTTCTGACTAATTTTATATATTTTCCGGCTGGGGATATTTTTTCCAAGTCCGGAAGTGGTTACGGACTTCAAGCGTCTTTATTCGCATATGTGAGTAATTCCGTCGAAAGTGGGATTCTCTACGTTCGAGGCTCGCACAAGCTTCTGCCACTTTTAATCGTTGCGGTTAAAATTTTCTAGAGTGTATTCTCTGATTCTATCTGTACCCAACTTTGTAGTTGGTTTTTGAGTGATTTTCTATGCCTTCGTTTTTTTTATTGGATGATATAAAAAACGAAAAAACGAAATATCAATTTCGTCCCATGTCCAGAACAAAATCTTCGCTGTAAAGACCAGTACCTACTGTGCATATGCAGGCTCGTTAAATTCTATAAGTCCAATCCCAAGTTTGAAATTTCATACTTCTGAGTGATTCATTCCTCCATTTAGCGAGTCAAAATTTGAAATTCAGTTTTCGTGAGGGCAGACGACATTTTGTCCAGAGATCTGCACCTAAACTGATGGTACAGCACTAATAATGGCGGCAAACGCCCCAATTGTCAACATGATCCTCAATGGACCTAATGGCCACCAGAGTTACTCCATGAAGATGGGATTGTAAGAGCCAAAACTCTCGAAATCCGGTGGAAAACAGACGCAGCACGATGTGCCGCATAAAATTCCGAACGAATTCCCGCGCCCTTATTCATCTCAAGCTGATGAGAAATTTTCTACCGAGCTCATCACAACCGAAGAGTCCTGTATTGAGATTCGCGCACTGGTCAGATGGAAGCTCGGATGGAAGCGGCCGCGAAATAAGCCGAGTGGCGCTGCATCGCGGCTCGCAGCAAAAATTCGATTCGCGAGCAAACGGGACGCATTCGAGCTTGTGCACTTACACCATCGTAACGACAGCTCCTCCAGCGAGAAGCTGGCGCACTGGAGTTTTTTGCCTCGCACATCGCATTGCGCAGACTTTTCACGCGCTCTCCGCGAATCGAGAATGCGCAGCTCGTTCGCCTCACGCTCCGCCGAGTATCGCTCGTGATTCACTCGTGCTTCATTGCATTCAAAGTCGCGGCCGCGCGGCTGCGACTGTACACCACGAAGCTAAATCGAGTTCTGCCACACTCCTCTTGGCAGTCGCTCTGCCGCCCCGAGACCAACCGAGCGCGTTTCTCATTGCCCGTGGCCGCAGCCACTCTCGCGAGATCGTCTACTTTTTTCTCGCGCTTCGTTCGCGGCTCGGATTCATAGCTGTCGATAAACTTCATCTTCGTCTGGGCGGACAGTGGAACATCTCGCTGCTCGCGATACCTTTTCCAGTGTCAGCGCAATGGCGAGAAGCACTAGTGCTCGAACAGCAGCGATGCGCGACAACATCGGAGTGTGGACCGAAATGTCTGGTGGGAGACATTGTCAATCTCTGAGAAGATTGAGGATTTCGCACCATCCCGAACCACCTAAAAATATCTTTTTGAATTTGAAGACCAAATATGGATGCTATGAGCATATTCCTGCATGTCATTCGTGATTCGTGCGCCACTCACTTTGTGATCGCTGATTTCGGACGGAATGATCACCACAACACAATTCTGATTTGCTTTGGATTTTCAGCTCCATTCCTGAAAACATCTGCATGATTGCCCTGTGGGGCCGAGTCTTTCTCAATACGACCTGAATTCATAGAGGCATGCGTATCAGCTTTGAGTGATCGACTGCTAATGATGAAAAGGAATGAAAAGAACATCAACGTGTACATCAACCCCACCTGCTGGTTTTGGACTCTGCAAATAGCGATCGATTCCGTCTTCCGAGTTAATTTTGTCAGGCCCATTAGATAAAAATGTCAAAGTCCATACTATTAGTGCTTGCATGGAAATATTTTCATTAGATTCATATCGGTCTGAAGACTCGAATACCTCAACCTTTGAAGAGTTGTCAATTTCTTAAAGGACTCTTTTTTCAAATGTCGCCCCCAAGTACTTTTATCGAATCCATTCAGTTCGTGCCACGGATAGAAACTTTCGTATTCGCAGTCACCGACCTCGCTAGCGCCGGAACGGAGAGCAACCAGTAACTCCGAAAGTGCATTTTACCTATCTGTGAATGATTGATGTTGAACCGGGTCTTTTGCAAACTCATCAGACAGCAGTTTCATTTTTTATTTCTCTTCGAGACTAAGGTGAGCATTGTGACGAACCGATTCCGTTCCTTCCCTAGACTCAAAAATTGAGACGGGAGCGCCGTTGCTGGAGACTCACGAGACTGAGATCGAGTCCACCTGCATCATAATCGTCTCAGTCTCATCTATAGAGTAATATCTCTATGGTCTCATCTCGTGGAAGCCCTGGTTGTATTTGATTGTAGCAATCCTCCATCGCAAGATATTATGCTTTCATTGGGACTCTTCCCTGGAGCTTCAAATAACCCTTGAAAAGCAGTGGGCCATGATTGACTGTGTTAATTCTCTCCGTATAATCTTTCAAATGATAGCGAATACGGAACAAATTCTGCGCGGATGAGGAAGAATGATGCATATATCAGTGAAATAACCCTTGATAGGGGAGAAAACAATGATGAAGTGAACGAAAAGCGTAAAAAAATTTCTTCAGTAGAGTCAGTTGATGCAATGTTTATTGAAAGTTCCATATACCTACTTTGGACTTATGAACTGCAAGCCACATCAGATGAGCTGGATAATCAGAGAATTCTTCCGAAAATCTAGCTCATGCTGGCTGTACTTGATCGGAAGAAAACCATTTTTCTGAGATCAGGGCGCGCGGTGGCGCGCCTAGGCAAGTATTAGACTTAAGCTGCCGTGCGTTCTATACTTTGATTTTGTCAACCTCAACCCCACCTTCCGACTAGGTTCGCACTTTTCATCCTCGGAAATAGATTTCAACTTCGGGGAAAGACTCTAAATCGTTTCATTCAACAATCAATTGATGGTTGAAGGCAGTATCACCCATCTTTTCTTTTCCAATTTTTATATATGAAGAGTAAACTTTTAAGTTACTCCCGAATACTCTTCTTCCGAACTTCTCTCAATCATCTTAAATCATCAATTAGTCAACTAGAGATAATGAATTTGGTCCAAGAATACTTGCCCTCCACCCCAAGATTTGAGGACTCTCTCAGGTTCAATACCATCGCTCTCTCTGAGAAGAAGAGGGCAGAAATTATTATGCGTCATTCCATAATCTCCAAAAGATCTACTCTCCCGAGTGGAGGGTCTCATGCTTGCCGCATATTTTTCTTTCCCTGAAAGACAACTCATTCGTAAGTTCAGGAGTTTTCTACACTTGAACTGAAATTAATGTTGATGATGAAATTGTAACGATGAAGACAAAATTAATTGCTCCTCACTCATAAGTTGAGAGATTAATTTGTTACATCTTCAAGTTTTCATCTCTCGCCATCAAAATCCCTCGACGCACCTTCGTACTGAAGTCAAGCTCGAATGTTCGCAGATGGAGTTGGAAGAATTTTACTCAATCTTGTTGATGTGGATTTTGAAAATAATATTGCTTGCAGCCCATACAAAATTTGAGTTTCCGAACATACATCATCAATTAAGCAATGCGGCCCGTGATGAATTAACCCCGAACTTGACAACCAATCTCGTGGCGGAAAGTCACCTTTGGAGTTGGGTTGCGATTGTCATAGATCGCAATAGCGTAGTGCGCTATAATTTAATATGTCTGATATGAGGTCAAGGCCGGATGTGGCATATGCATTTTGCATCATACGTATATTCAGATTGTAAGGCAATAATTTGCGTTGATCTGAAATTTTCCAAAAGCACCCTGCTGCGTTCGTGCTTTCCATCTCCCAATACAATGGAGAGATATTTCAATGCGATCCATTGAGTTGAATTCTGGCCACCGGCAGGGAAACTGCGCATAGGCAGCCGAGCTAGAATCTATTCGCGAGAATGTGTTTAGGGAGCAGTTGCAAAGTCGATTTAAATGGAAATTCACGCGAGCTTGCATCGCGGGTCCTGGGTAGCCAGACGCATTGTAACGCGTAGCCGTACAAAAATATACGTTTGCAGCGAGAAATATTGACGTTGCAAGCTACAGCCGAGCTTCGGTGGTCCATTAATCGAAGTAAATTGATTAATCGTACAGGAATTCGAAAGAGTTAGAGTTGTTGACTGATTCTATATAGATCAGTACCTGGGCTATCTTTAATTTTTTGCTATTGCTCTTGTATCCAGAAAAGAAGAGGCTGACGATGAGGGTAATTGACTTGGCATTTCCAAGATTACATAAAAAGTTTTTCAACAGTGGATCTCAAGCAAAGTGTCCGCCAGACATTTTTGATCGTGTTTCAATTCGAAATATTAATTTCGCCGATAACAATTCCGGTCACTCGCTCAAGATACTGTTTAGTCATGTAAAAGTCAAGCACCCGATGCAAAATTCAAGTTTTCCTTATATCCAAGGACTGTCTTAAACTTGGTTGTACGAATGAAAATGTATGAGTGTCTCGGACTACTTTATTCAGACTCAAAGTCAACGTTTCGACAACATTATATGTTGTCCTCTTGCATTTCTTGCTAGGCCACAACCACCTGTGCCAGCATCAATGCGGCTGCGGTCTGCCTATACATATACCTGTGTCGCTTGCCCCGACAAACAATTTGCCATGTGATTTGACCCATCTGCTTTGCGCAGTTCAGCAGTGTAATTTCACTACTCGCAATTATATGACCTGAAGAGGGCAACATATATGTTGTCGAAACGTTGGCCTTGAGCCTGAATAAAATGGTTCGAGACCCCATACATTTTTATTCGCACAACAACATTCAACAATTGGATGTATAGCAAATTCTTACTCACGCCTCAAACTTCTTCTCCAAATCATTCGCTGTGACCCAGTTTTGAGATTTAGA
>JAPYYZ010009111.1:0-15200 GCA_030522705.1 Eretmocerus eremicus
GAAAATGAATCAAAAACGAGTACCTAATTAGAAGCAACAATCCTTTCCTTTACTGCTTGAACAATTAAAGAATGACCCACTCTCAACAAGCATCAGCATCACTGGCTACAAAGAATGGAAGTCGTGTCAATTAGAGAAAGAAAAATGCGGAAGATCACTGGTGTAGCAATCTTATCGCAAAAAGAGAGTCGAGGGTGCATCCAGTGGCCCCAGCGAATGGACGAACGCGGCGAAGAGCTTCATAACGAGGTGTATCATTATCATCTCTCAACGTCGGGTGAAATGAGACGAGGCAAGGTGGAAGGGGCGGATGATAAAGAGCGCCGGCTGACCACAGTGAGACATAACTACTTGCCGACACGAGCTGGCCAATATTCTTCAATCATCGCTAACAAGGCGATATCCATGGGACCAGAGGAGAGAGAGAGAGAGAGAGAGAGAGAGAGAGAGAGAGAGAGAGAGAGAGAGAGAGAGAGGGGGTGTGTAATATTATACGAGGCGACTCGACTGTTACATACTCTCGACCGTATAGTATAGCGCCAGCGAGCAATTTGCCAACGCGTCGGGACGAGGCTGTCGTAGTTTCGCACAAATAATATGCGCGCCAGGGTGAGAAGTCGACGAGCTCGTATTCGAGCTCCCCTTATTTTGCCCCGGTGTTTTTTTATAAGGCGCTGAAAGACTGAGCGAGACTGATACGCGAGGGGAGCCAGCTCAAATTCATGGAAGGGTTCGATGGTTTTTTTGTGGAGCTCACGCCTTTTTGTGGAGGTGTGCCAATGTTACGAGGGATAGAATTAGCCATTTCAGACAGTTTCCTAGGTTAGAGAGATCAAGTAGCCGTAATATTCTATAATAAGAGTGTTTCGATTTAAGTTGATATTTGGTTCAAACTTGTCTCAAGGAAGTCCTCAGTACAATCTTTGTTCTTCAGCAAACAGTGCACGCTACGATTCCATGATACAGACATTTTGTGATATCCACACAATATTTAAGAGCATCATCGAGGGGAGCAAACACCACTACAAATCGGGTTTCTGAATATTTCGAGTGCCTTAAAAAGTAAATGAAAGCTTATTCTGCAAAATGTCAAGAGTGTTTCGAAAAAGCCCGATCAAAATAAATTCTCGAAGTAGTGCAGTTCGAGTTTGGTCAGATACGGTTACACTCACTGTCTCTCCGCAAAACGGAGTCATTATCTCGGAATGGGAGTCCCATATACAATCAAGATAAGAATGGAAATTGAAGCTACTAATGAAAGCTAATCCCGCAACGAAAGAGTTCATACCGTTTGGCAAGCAGCATCGCGAAAATCCATTTCCCGATTATCGCGGAGCCAAGCGTTAGGACGGAATTGGTCGTAACGAGCGGTCTTTATGCTCTTGGATAATAGGTATCGTTCCAGTGATTTGCATTCATGCATTCTCGTTATTAGTTGAAGAATAACGTGGAATTCTCACGGTTTGGGTGACCACAAATAGCAAGGAAAATACGTTTCCCATTCTGTAATTAATTACTCGTATTTTCTGGACAACTATGAGCATTGTCATAAGTTGTGCGACTAGTAGATACGTGATACAGATGAGAAGAATTCAATGTAAGTATTAGGAATATAAAAATACGTCGCTCTGGATCAACGCTCACATTTTTGCCCCAAAAACGTTGCGTTCAAATAGCATGAACTTTTCATGATTTATTCAAGGAATCGGAGGAACTTATTTGGTTTTCAATTTGACTTTCAAGATTCTTATGAATAGAGAATCTCAGAACTCTTTTGGAATATGGAGAAATTGAGGAAAAAAGACACGAAAAAACGTAAAGACCAAATCCGAAAGACACCTCAGAAGACGAGCTATATCCCTCAGTCATGAATCACTACTCCAACTTTCATAAGCAGCTACAGAAAGGCACCGGGCGAGAAACTAGGCCATAAACAGGCGCGTTCTCGTCCTCGTCGCCATTTCAAAAACGCGAATTTCGCACGCTAGACGCTGAAAGCGCTCCCCCTTTTTTGCGTCATTGTTTTGCCGGCCAGCAAATTACCGGAGCGCAGGCGTCTCGTGCATACACGGCTCGCGTGAATATTTCACGCGAACGCCAGTGCAATAGAGCGAGTGCGCGCGCGAGCCGGCGGTTCATCTCGGGCAACGACGCGTCAGTTTCTCCTCGCAGCGGGCATCGCTGCAAGCCCCTCAAGGCATTGAGAATTGAAAGGCTGCCGAATAACCGATCGCCGCGCTGCGCCAGAGTCGACGGAGCAGCCGCGTAATTTTTCATGAGCTCTCGGCTCGATCAGTGCGCGCAGCCAGCGTGAATTTAACATGCTGTATTGATCTTCGACTGGGATAGTCTCTTATTGAATCACAGCTTTACACGTGAGCATGTGTGACCCCGGGGCTTCGTCGGGCTTAGCTCGAGAGCCGCAATCGCGATCGTAATCAGGTTGCTCGCGTATACGAATTATAAATCAGAAGCTGGCGCGAATCGTGCAAGGGAGTTTGGGTTGCAACGGATGTGTTATTGATGCACGAGGACCGTTTTCGAGGTGGCGACTGGAGTCGAATTTTTAATGGCGTGAGGAATATTCCTTATTCATCACAGGATTTTAATCCTATGACCAATGACTAGGGCAAGAGTTCATTTGGCGAGAGGGAGGAGATATTGAGTATATGGGTGAAAACTAATCAATTATCTCGGTATTATTATTCTTTCAAATATTCTATCACTAGGAACGGTGAGCAAAAGGGGGACGCTCAATTATTTCCCGCCAGGCTCAATTTATAATGGCGAGATATAACTTAAAAGTTCTAAGGCCTTTATGCTGCAAGAATCTATTCGAGAGAAAGAAATATTACAACTAAAAGAGACATGCTCACTTTTGCTCACTCTTTCTCGATTCCCGTCCAGCTCATGGTAGCGCCTGAGTCATATCTCTTCTATTGATGATTTTCCAGAGTCAGTCTTCTAAATTTGCAAAGATTCGTCCGGAGAAAGAAAGGCTGATACGGTGTATTTTTTATATTTTCTTCAAAATGCAAAGGATATCATCTCTATTTCAAAGTACGATAAAACTGTCCCACTCGACGTAGAAACTGTCCTATGACGTAGACAATTAATCCCTCTACGATCAATGTCTGTGTAAGTTGGAAATATCTCAGAGTTTGACTCTAGATGAGAGACTGAGCTCCAAAAATCGAGCAATGAGTAATTCGACGTCAATATTGTCTACGTCTGTCTCGTATCTAGTGACACATTGGGCATTGTGCAACCAAACAATGGCATGATGAGCCGGCATTGTGAGCTCGTCGAACTCCATTCACACCAATTGCGTGGCAAGCCCCGCTATAGCGGCGAACTAGACGACGAAGCCGCGCGTGCTTGTTCGTTTCCCACAGACGCTACCCGATGCACTTGATTTTTCTGTGAAGTATTTTACTCGCTCTCAAACTGATCGAGCTTGAAGTGGTTGTTGATTTTTCCAAGGGCTATCCTTCTATTTCTGTATAAAATGAGATCCCAACTAGAATCAGATGTAGACTTGATCGAGCTATTTTGGAAAGAAGGATTTCAAATTCAATAACGCAATGAATATATCTATGAATGTTATTCGCATGATCCAAGAATGTATCATTGAATTTTTTACCCAGACTTTTGAACAATAAGTCTGTGCTTGAATCGATTCTGAGTTTTGGGACAAGTACATTTTAAAAATGGTTGATGGATCATCATTTCTGGTTCTAAATATTCGTTAGATGTCTGTTTTAGCGCTTATTTAAGGACTGCGAACGTTGGGCCACGAAGATAAGCTTTCGCCGAATTTAGGCGACAAAATGACACAGTATTCCGATGGACCATTGCATTCATCTCTCCTACAATTTTCTAAACTGTTGCTGGAAACGTGATTTCAAAAGAGAAAAGGATACATAAAAGTTGAGGTAGTCTGTAAATCTTGATATCGTGAATTTTGGGTCGTTTCTGTGGTTGCCAAACTCATATACCTAAACTAGTCAATATCACTACTTAATACTCATATTATATTTCTCAGATCGACAAAAGCTGGGAACTGCGAGGTCACTGTTGGGACGACTAAAGCACACCAATTACCAACCTACCTGTGTTTAACCACGACATTAAATTATTCACGCAATAATGATCAATTCATGTATGTTTTAAATCAGCCACTCAACGCTCACAATAAATCACATCAACTAGCTCCAATATTTTCATGACGAAAATATTGTGTAATACTTTGATGATGAAAATATTTCATTCAGTTGATGTGGTTCATTGTAAAAGTTTTTCAAGCTATGTGTACAGTTTGAAAGATTTTTCAATTTATGAGGTAATAGAAGAAACGTTGTCGACACATGTCAGCTTTGCACACAATTTGCAAATTCCTTGCCTACAACGGTGCAAATAACGGAATGCCCGCTTTCCGAAGGGTAATGTCCGTGTTCAGCACAACACCCGGAAAAAAAGGAGGTGAAAAATATGATGAGGCGAATCGGAAAAAATACTGCACGTCGCCCAAGCTCATAATTCGCCTCGCGAAATTGCCATGTGTCGGGACAAATTTCATTGTGATCTGGGAATCCCATGACAGCAGCGCATCTCTCGTTTCACGAGCTTATAAATTTTGCGCCCTTCGGGAGCTGCGACTCGTAAAAGCCGAGACCAAGCCTCCCGTCTGCACAACCGCATAGGCAGCACGGCTCGTTCGCGCGCGGCTCAAGTTGCTGATCTCTGCGGTTATTTCCCTTCCGAGAAGCTGCGCCCGCGGTTTCGGATCTACTCGAGCAGGACGGGCACCTAATTATTTGAAAGCCTCCAGCCAAAATGTGTAACGCTCGACGGAGACGGGATGTGCAGCATTCTGCACCTCTCGTTATTATATCAAGAGCTTATTAAGATTTTAAGGTGCTTGCTTTCTGAAGGAAAGAGGTTGAGGAGAAAGACTGGAATATTATCGCCTAAATATGCTGAAAAATATTGGACTCGTTTGTTTTGAAGAGGTTTGGGATGAACGAAGAGTTCCTGTTGCACAATAGAATATTGAAAGTCAAGCAAAATGGAATAATTTTTTCTTCTTATTGAAACTAAATTAGAAGGTTTCGTCGCTGGAAGATTTCCCGTACGGCGCTCAACTGATGAATAAAAATTTGCCAAGAAGATGGAACAATTGACTCATAAAAGTTGAAATTCAGCAAAGTAAAAAATAATAAGATACAAGAAAGCCCAATACATGAATTAGTACATTATTGGGTTTCTGTATAAGACTATTAGTGGGATAAAATTGAAGGAGTTATTTCCTTCCGGGACGCCGTACAAGAAAAGAGTTCTTCAATGGCGAGGGCACACTACAGCCTTAGAATACAGCAGCGTGCTGTTCTACTTAAATAAGCTCTCAATGCTTCAATAATAAAACTTCCTTCCCCTCTCTCGCTTCTTCTTTGCCCAAGAAAATGAAGTTATCCGACTCTATTACGTAGATGGCAAGGATTTCAGAAGTATCGACTTTGATCAATAAAATGGAATCAGGTTACCTCGTCCTTTGATGTTTTACTAACAAATTTCTGCCCCAATCATCAATTCCCTCGAACCTTTCCAATGGCAATTCAATTCTTGGTGCAGAAGAAGCCATTGTTAATATAATAGTAGGAACATGGTATATCGGCAGCTGTACCAGAACAAAGTCCAACAATACGATACGTGGTTATTTGAAATTCAGAATGATCCGGGGATTGATCCAATACTCTCAATACTCCAAAGGAAAAGAGATGACAAGGAATCATCCAGCATGAAGGAGAAACATTATGAGAACGAAATGATATTATGTTTTGGAACCCAAAAATTGATCGGAGGAGAGAAATGTACTTCTATAAGTGAAGGTTCGAGTTCTTGCCGGACTCATGCGTTAGAATTCCAGAAAGAGGGAAAGAGTGAAGCACTTGCGATGAGAAGCCTTTCGGACTATCTGCGGCTAGAAGTCTTTAAATTTTTTGTTAGAGAAACTTGCAATCAATATTTCCCGAATTGATCATCTTCTCTCTTTTGCTCATTCACGCTGAAAAAATGCCAACATCTAGGTACAGACATTTTGCGATCTTTGAGACATTTCCAATGTAGACTCATCATTAGTATAAAATATCTAGATATTAATAGGTATGTATTATCATCTAAATTCGCGCTACATCAAGGCTTTGGGACTTCAAAGTTTTTAATTATTATTCACGATGGGTTTCAAAATAATTGTTCAGAATACCAAGTTGTTCGACATCAAAGGTTCAAACACGTATCTTTGGCACGAAAGATTGATCACGATTAAACTTATAAGAGTGTTTCGATACGATGGTTCTGATGAAAATTCATACCTGCCCAAAATTCTAGTCACCCAACCCCTACACCGACTCCATAAATCAATCTTGTCCTGCCTTGAAACGATATTTGAAACCATTATCGAGTTGCGAATCGACGCAATCTTGAGAATGCAGACAGCTCAACTCCCTTACAAATCGCCTTCATCCCGCGAGACTCCAGAGCCGAGTTGGCTTCAAATTACCACTGATCCGATTCTGTCTGGGCAATTTTTCATAAGCATCAGAAGCTACAGAGTCCGCCTAAGCTCGTCTCGGCGAAGCGCGTCGGCCCTAATATTCTCGACGCGCGGGGCAAATCAAGAGGGATTACCGCCATTATCTCGACTCTCGCAGGCTAGACGAAGAGAATGGAAAGATCCCGCTCCCCCGAGTGAAGCATCCAATGAATTCAATCGCGGCGCGCTGCCGAGCCAATTAGAGTTTGACCGGTAATAATTGATGGAGCATCGGCTTGGCTTCGGAGCGGCTTGAATGGCCGGGCTTCATTACATAGCGAGAGCTACTTCTCGCTATATACACTCCAGCTCTCGCGAACTTGCCTCGATACTTGGTGAAGCTGCTGCAGGAGGACTGGCTTGGATCGGAAATATTTATGGCGACGCAGTCGGCATTGAGCTCTGGGCGAACTTTGACCTGGCCCAACTTCCTCTCCCTTGGCCGTTCCTCTTATTATCGCGAGCTCGCGAGAGACCGAGACTTTGCGAGCACGATACGGGCTCTCGTATTTCGGAGTCTTGACGCGATAACGGCCTTTTAGCAGCGGTGAGCGACGTTCGCGCCCGTTACAATTGTTAATTTTCTATTCAAATAAGGCGAGGCTGGGGTGAGGGAGTGGGAGGGAACAATTTGTCGGCTGAAAAGAGAGAATGAGAGAGATGGAGCTAATGTGATTTACGAGCACCGCCAAAATGAAATACTCCGGGGAACGACGACAAATGCCGACTGCTTGCCTAATGAGAGCCAGCTCGAGACTCACAGACCGCGTGACGGGACTTTTTCCCGGTGTCTAATTGTTGTTTTTGGGTCCTTTGCTATTATTAATGGGAGGTGAAGCTAAAAAAAAACCCGACTCACTGCAAGTAATTTTTTCACTTGTCGTTAGATCTTGAAGTGTATGATAATAATGATAACGATGGATACTTTCCATAAAATCAATCGTCCGATTGCAGCCCTCTGAGGAGCCTTTTTTCCTGGTGCGTGGCGGGAATTGAGTCTTTTTCAGTGATTTGCTTTTCTATGTGAATTATACGGAAGTTAGGAGGCCGAAAAAATTGCACAACGGTTGGCTACGGCGGGCACTGTGTTGAACTAATTATAGAATGACTTATGAATTGATCCGCCGATTCCAGCATATTTTATTACTTATTTTGAGGAGCTCTCTTAGGGATGAAGCTCGCTACATTTACCTCTTCTTATGATGGAAACTACCACAATTTTTCTGATCCTTTCCGCAGATCACTTTGTACAATGATGCATTTCACCAATACACAAACAAGTATGGAGCTGTTTTTCCGAATTATTGTATGCTTCTACTTTCAATGAATTTATGATGAATGTCGGCAAGGCAGAGTTTTCCTTCCCCTATGGTCCACCTGGAGCTAACTCGTTTCACCAATCAATCTATCGTAAGTTGTGGATGATCTTCAATTAGGTGCATAAAAATCTGTGCCCAGCGCAAAGTTTCAATCATGACGGTTGTGATAATGGGAACAATCAATCATCATGTCGAGCCAGAATCAATACAAAATTCATTCCAGCGGCATAATATTCGAGAAAATCTTTGAAGAACGCGAGAAGCACAAAAAATGTCCGCCTTTCAAGACCAGAGAGCCTGGAAATTGAATCGTCGTCAGAGAAGGAGCAGCGTCTAAACGAGGAGCACTCATAAATCAGCCCGGCGCGTCATCGACATCGGCAATCTGGCACGTCGAGAGAGTAGCCTGGCGGCACGATCGCCAAATTAAATCTGAGACGCGAAAGCGTCACGTCGCCCATGACCCCGAGACATCGAATAAATCGTCCGAGAGCGCGAATTAAAAGCTCCATCCGAGCTGTTTTGGATGGTATCCCGGAGAAGCCGGCGCACTCGCTACAAGGAGCTTCTCTCGCAACCCGCGCACTCGGTATCAAGATTTATGTCGCGATCAGCTTACTCCCGCGCCATTCGTGCATGCTCGCTGCCAACTTGGCGCGTTTCGAGACCACAAGGTGCGAGCTTTATATCCGTGCTGCACGAGACAGACGAGATGACTCTGTTCTCAAACACAGACATGCTTTCGTAGGAGAATATGCGATAGAAAATTGGCATTTTTGTCATAGCTGCGGGCTTTAGTCCAATTTCATTTCTTTGTTCCCTACCTATCGAGTAGAATTGGGATTGAACGTGTATTGCTAAGATTGGGTGAGTACAGGCGCAGCTTCAGCAAAACATGGCGTCGAAGGTAGGTATCGTAATAATGAAACGAGAGCATAAAAGAGACTGCTGTAATCTGTTCAAATGTGTGCCATCGCTCAGACTCATCCTTTCAATCATAGATTACTTATTTTTGGGACCATTCGTGGTGAAATATCAGGACTATTTCATTCTTTCAAGATGAATCAGCTAATGTGGACGGATTCTAAGTGAAATCAAGTCAGTCTGACTGATTATTTGCAAAATTTAGTCAAAAATCAAATTAAATAGATAAATTTCAATTAGAACCCGTCCTTAATAGGTGGGTCATGTTGAAAGAGTTTCCGAATATCGGTATTGTAAGTTGCAGTTGTAAATCTCATAAACTTCCTCACAGATTAAAACGGGGTCATAATTCGTGGGTTCAAATCCGAAATTTTTTCTTAAAACTTATTGTTTCCACTGCATCTGCAAACGTGAGATCTTATAATGAGATATGGTTAGGGTATATAACATGGCCTTTGAGGGAAACATGGTGGATCTGAGGTCTAGACTTCCATCTACGGATCCTAGTTACCATTCTCGCCACCATGTTTTGCTTGGGGCTGACCCGGGGTCCGCGTAACCACTCCAGAGTTGAATCTAGAAGGTGAATGGATCAAAAGCATACATCGGTTCGATCGTTGCAAACCACGGTACTACAAATCTTTGCGCAAGCATTATATGAGATCTGCAGATCGCATCTGCATAAAGTGAAGACAAGCCCGGCCGATTCACATAATTGAGATGCGCATACTGATGTGACAATGCCGAGAAAGGACAAGTTGGCCACTCGCGGTCCAGAGCACTTGGTCTCTCCTCAATGCGTTCCGGCGCAGTCTCAAGAATTTCACCGGACACAAAGTCCTCGAGAGCGCATCCGCACACAGGAGAGCTCACTCTCGGCGAGAGGCGCCCATTGTTGCAATCTCAAAGTGAAGTTTCGCTCTGTGGCTCTGGCATATTAGCCCGCGTATAATACAAAGGCAAACACAGAGAGAAGGAGGGCATCCTGTCTCTCTCTCTCTCTCTTGCGGCACGTCGTTCCTCTTCCTCCGGCGGCGAATATCTCCGGCAAACAATTCTGCGGCGCGCGCGAGAGCGACGGACGAGCCGGTCAGCAAAGGCTTCCGCGGAGAGATGCAGCCGAGGCACGTTCTCGGTTACCAAACTCTGCGGACGCAAAGGGCAGTCGATCGCCGAGTTTCGAGATCAAACTTTATGGGGATCGTGCGAGTGAATGCGATGAGATTGTCCTTGCCGAGACGCCGACTTGGGATTTGTGAGGAATCTATTGGGGCCGCCTCGAAAGGAACGAGATCTCTATTCTCATACTGAATGGGTTGATTGGAAATTTTGATTTGGGCTGGGGTGGTTTATGTGGCGTACCTTGAGCGGGGGTCTGTGAGGGTCTTTCTTTAGCTCTGCGTAGCGCCTCTCGAAGCTGTCGTCCCAGTATTCTCGACTCCTCATCCACGATGGCTGGAATAGAAAATTTCGTTTTGAGCGAGTGGCATCACATCCATGAGGAGTCATCAACAAATTTTGAAATACTTCTTAGGCTTGAGAATTCAGTTTGGAGAAGAGCGGATATGATGTGTCCAGGGGGAGTTCCCTCGGATCTCCCTTAGGGTCACCTTCGGAATTTCCAATCAAATGACTAAACAAGTCTGATTTTTCATGTTTAGTAGTCCTCTGTCAACTGAACATTATTGGAGAACTGCGAAAGTTTATGATAGAATCCTGAGCGTTCCGATTCTTGAAGATCTTATAGTTTTACTGAGTAGTATGCTGAAAGGCAATGGATGTGGCTATTCTCTCACATTGACACTTCAAGCTCCAAGCGAGAGGCAAGGGTTTGCAGTTTTGCAAGGTTCCGTGACATCTGTGTGGACTTTTCCATGTCCTTTGCTCTTTTCACTCACTCAGCTCCGATGAAAGAGATGATTTGTCTATTCATCTTCAAACATTTTTAGGCATTGAGAAAAAGTTGTCACGATACGGACCCACTCAGAAAAAGACATTAGCAATGAGGACAATCTTCAATCCATCAGAATAGGTGTGTCATTGAAAAATAAAAAGTAGGAAATGCACAAAGAAAATCCGGAAATTTCCTGTTTACCATTCGAATGTTCAGAGTTGAATTGGATTTCTATTTTATTTGCGCGACAACAAAAATCTCTAAAAAAGTTGTATCATGAGATATTTCCACAATGCCTTTGACAATGCCTTCCGCCTTGTGACAAGTTCCGGAATTTTCCCGAAAATCGCGTCACATTTTTCAATTGGAGTGGATTCAATTCAGAAAAAGGAATAACGCTCAACGTGGGACAAAAGCCATTACCAGGGACTCATCTCATCTCCAGTCGAGCGTGACTGCACAGTGAAGAGCGCGTGAGTGATTCCAAGCGGCGAGCCATCATCGACATTGTTCGTGGGCGTGGCGGCACAAACGAGGGGTTCGCGCATGAAAAGAAAGTCGGAGGAAAAAAAATTGCGCGAAACAGATTTCGCGGACGAGGGAATAGAGTTTTCTCCCCGCAAGCCTCACAGCTGTACAAACTCGCACTTCGCATTCGCGTGGCCGAAGCGAACTTTCGGAAAATCGAGAGCCCTAGCTCTCATCCGACCTTTTTTGAGGTTAACGGGCCAATCGAAGCGAGACATCGCCGTGTAATGGGACCTTTAACGATTCCCCCCGGGTTCGAGTGGAAGCACTCGGCATGAAAATCAGGAAGCTCGTCCTCTTTTCAACGTCCCCATTTTTTCCCGGCCTTTCATTCTTCTCTGCTTCGCATTCGGGCTGCCGTTTGCTCTCTATCGGTCTATTTCTTTTTCAAATCCTAGGCTTCCTCCCTGATGGATTTTTTTCTTTCAATTTTTCAAAGCTCTAGATTGCTCTGTCTTTCATAAAAAATATGTTCTATCCGCCATTCTTTTCATTCCATACACTGTATTCGCACTCTCAATATTGTAGAAATCGGGACTACATTGTAGAACTCTATCAAATCATCGATCCAGGAGAAGCTGTGAATACAATCCAATTTTGTGAGTTATCTTTGTGAATGTTTGTCAAGTTTTATGCAAGCTTGTGGATTCAATTTACTTACAACGGTTCGTGAATTTGATCATTTCAGATACTCGATCGGTACGATTGGGCATCTATTCATCACTCGTGGGAAATTCGAATTAAACGCTGTCTCCATTATTTACAAGATTGGGAATCTAGGATGGACAAAACTCGTCGACAGTTTTTCAATTTGGTATTTTTACCAGTTTTGGGACCATATCTACTCTGCGCTTTTTTAGTTACTTACTTACTGAATTTTTTAAAGAGAAATCAAAAATTCTTCGTTCATGTACTTGAGTGATTTTCATATGCTCCAATAATGCCAGTTTCGACATATTCTGCCGGGAAAAACTTTTTTTCAAGTTTCGAAATACATTGGGTTCAATGGGAACTCTCGATTTCGTTTATAAAAACCAATGGGCGCCTACTAACCATAGTCTGTTTAGCACACCTACTCCCAAGTTAAGAACCATGGACTAAAATGTCATAGGTCCTGCATTAGAAGTAGCAAAAATGTACCATAATTGTAATGTTGGGAATTTGGTACGAATCTGACACGTTAAATAAAATTCTCATAATTAATGAGGATGTTATTAATTGTAAGGTAGTTTCAGATTCAGAAAAATGCAGCAGCCGTTTTTGGAGCTTTCGAGCCTATAGATCATGACTCAGAACATGTCAGAAAAATGAAAGTACTCTACTCAAGTTCGGAACCTACCATATGCCAGATGAGAGGGACGAAATTGTTACGCGATGAACCATCAAGTCATTGACGTTTTAACGCACATCAAGTTGAAAGCTATAAGGGTAAATAACTGTCGACAGTATCGTTATCCTCTGTGGATCATCACTTTATACCACTGATTGCTTTTCACATGAATATTTATGACAGACGTTCGGAATCATTTAATGTGGAGGTATCGGATATCAAGGTTTGATGAAATGATGATATTGATTGCAATTCAGAGTGAGCATTCAGTTGTCGGCACATGGGTTTTCCGTTAAAGGGAAGGACACACTTACAGAGCACGTTTAAAGCGTTAAGAGCAACACAACAAGTTTCCGGTGTCGTGCAATATGCAAGTGCTCGCTGAATGATTTGTAGACCGAACGTATTTTTTTACTTTGTACATATTCCTGTCCGTGGCTCTGCGCAATTCACACAACAAAGTCACGATAAATAATACCATTCATTTCTAGCTACTTTGAAAATATGCTAGAACTCAATTTTACGATTACTCATGGTTTCAAGATTGTTTACTGCAATCTTAGATACGATGCCATCACCAAATTTGATGAAGCGTAGGAAAATGTCTAGCGTCATTATAATTTCCTTTACGAAACAGCACGTCGCACTGATCAACCATGAGTTTGGGTTTCTTCTTACTTGCTACGGTCGAGCTTCTCGAGCCAGCCAGCCGTTCTCCACCAGTGCCTCGCCCCATTCTCACAGAGCAGAGATCGTGACTGAGCATCGTAAGAATTCACCTAAGCAAAAATTTGATGCCCGACCCGTCATTTGGCAAAGGCATCATGTACTGCGAGAACGCCCCGAAGATTACTGCGCTCGAATCAAAGTGGCGCTACCGACGGCCAAGCCACCCACAAGCCTTTTCTCCATCCCCCCAAAGCCACTCGGTCGCCCGTGAAAACGACTCGCGCCGCAAGCTTCTCGTAAGAAATTCAGCTCGCGGTCCTCCCGTATAATAGCTTACGACCGAAGCTCACGCGACAGGCGCTCAACGATCCCCCGATTAATCACTATTTGCTCGCTGCGTATAGCGGCTCTCCAACTCTCAATTGCGACTCGGCGTTTCGTGCATCGGCACACACGGACGTGTACACCGCGAGCAATACAATTTTACCCGAGAGCAACGAGGCGAGCTCGCGTTGAGGATATATATTGCCCCGGCTCGAGACGCTTTTCACGCGATTTTAGCGCGCCGATAAGCTAAACGCGAATACTCAGTTAAACGCGGCCGTTTGTTTTGCTCGTCGCTGCTGCGTGTATAGCTCTGCTCTCGACGCGTAGCCCGTTTGCAAGCTGGAAATTTCTTTGGCCGGGGAAATTTATACGAACCAGATGGGATGTAGAAGCCAAGTCCGGAGAAGTCGCGGCTGTATCTGCGATCTCTGGGAGCGCGACTCTATACGTGCGCTACACTCGCTATGGGCGAGAAGTGGATATGTATCGCTTATGCAGACGAGCTTTCGCCCGCGATCTCGGATCTCGCGAATTATTCACAGCTGCGGGGAGGCAGGATTTATACCTGAGAGGTGTTTCGAGATCTGGTGCGCTTTCGTTGATTTTATTTTACGGCGATTCGCGGGAGAAGCTTGCCAAAGGGAATCCGAGGTTTGTCTGACCAAAGTCGATCTTTTCTACTGCGGAAATGATTTTCTCTTCGGACCAGTTGTACAGAATTGTAGGGCAAAAATTAGTTAGTGGTGTTTATTTAGAGACTTTGGGAACAATTTTCATGCCTAAAAGCAGCTCAACTGTCAGATTGAATAATTATTGACGGTGAAAAAATTTCATCATCACCATCACTCCTAACATTGCAACGAATAGAATTTAAAGTTACAATAAGATTTCAGCTAACTAGGAGACACCAGAGCCTTCGGGTGATGGATTTGGTTGAAAATTCACAGCTGTCTTTTATTCTATGAAAAAATGAAGTTCCCAAAGTT
This sequence comes from Eretmocerus eremicus, assembly GCA_030522705.1. Classification (NCBI taxonomy): domain Eukaryota; kingdom Metazoa; phylum Arthropoda; class Insecta; order Hymenoptera; family Aphelinidae; genus Eretmocerus; species Eretmocerus eremicus. The sequence continues at coordinate 14,570 of JAPYYZ010009111.1, forward strand.
TTAGACCCTAACGCTCAAGCAGTTTTGAGCTATATCAACTAGAATACAGCAGAAATTGAGTGTTTTTTGAGCAAAATGAAGATAATCAGGCTTATGCGAAGCATCAGTTTGGTTCCATAAATGTTGCTTGGTTTCATAAAATAGGATGAATCATTGAATAACAGCCCACGAATACTGTACCTTCAAATGAATTTTTGACATGCTGCTAACACTCATTTTCATACTTGTGGTCTAGAATAAGCCTCAGATTGTTGAAGAGTCTCTTTCTAAACAATGGGGCAAGTCACAGCTTGATTTAGAGGTCACTCATAGCCCGAAGATTATTATAGACCCCAAGTATAAAAATTGGTGCTGGCAGGCAGGTCAAAAATTCATTCGAAACTACAGTATTTATGAGCTGTTACTCGATGATTCATTCCATTTTAGGGCATAATCTCCTTCCTCCGGTGGCTCTTGCCTCATTCTACGCTCATAGAAAATCTTTGCGAATATTTTCTGGTCACTTGAAGATATTAATATGTATATATCTCAGTATTGAGTGTGCCAAGCAACATTTATGGAACCAAACTGATGCTTCGCATAAGCCTGATTATCTTCATTTTGCTCAAAAAACACTCAATTTCTGCTGTAT
>JAPYYZ010009115.1:0-10603 GCA_030522705.1 Eretmocerus eremicus
GAGTTGCACCACAATAACAGAAAAAAGAATAAAAAATGCTTCAATCGCCGTAAGGATCCGGTTGTGAGTTTTTTGACAGCGAAAATGCTCATTCCATCATGTACCGATGTCGTGATGACAAGTGATGACAATTTGAGTGCGCGTCAAGGTCTTACCATGCCCATATTTGGGATAAACATATGGGGGGCGGGTTGGGTACATCCCCCAAAAGCCGACCGAAGCTTCGAATTTAGCTCGTAAAAATGGCCCAAATCGGAATTTTGGTATTTCAAAAAGAGGAATTTGAAGGTCTTGGATAGAGGAATCAAATGCGACCAGAAACTTTGAGATTGGTTCAGCCAAAAATGTTTATCGCTAGCTCTATGCAAGTCGTTTTTTTGCATTTTTCTTGATTGCGCGCGGTCAAGAATTCTTTTTGAACGCAAAAGTTAATTTGGATCGGTTCAAACTACTCAGTTTCTCTATTTCTAACACAACAAAATTGAAATAATTCGCGGGAAGGCCGGGGACGCCTGTTCTTGAGATTAGCATATGGGGGCAAGTTTCGGTTACAGGGGGCAGGTTGGGTACACTCACCTCATTTGTGGAAGTCTGTCAAAAAATGAGGAGGACCATATAAGTTTGGTTGAATTATGTGGGAGCCGAGGTTTGAAAAATTGTTTAATCTCAGAGCGATCACAATTTCCAAACGATGAGAAAGAGAGGTTTTTCACAAACGCGCCATGTTTAGGCTGTACTTATTGCAATTCATGGGACGGGAAAACTGCTGCACATCTGCCGCAGTTGAGCGGGGATCTCCCAACCGAAATGACGACAGCATACGGATACATATGACCGTAGGTATATGTGGCACAAAGGCAGTGCATATGTACAGGTGTTCAGATGCACGTAGCTCAGAGGTGCGCATGAATGGGTGTTCCATTCATTCCCACATGCGTATGACTCGTGATGTTCTCGGCTTTTATACCTGTATCATTTCAGCCTCAGGCTCTTACTCGATGCTATAGAAAGAATTGGGCCATTGAAGTCAGTATTTTCTTAGAAGTGTGTCTGTACTGATCAGTAACTCATAATTTTTTGACTGTTGGAATCGTAACGTTGCGAGAGCCTTATAGCGTCAGGTCCATGTTAAAAAGTCGGAATTGAGCAGTTGAAGCAGGTATCGTTTTGAGAAAGCATACTGCTAATCTCTTTTAGTAACGTATTTTCACAATCTGTGAGTAAAACTTGCCAACCGGTGCGAGAAGTCAACTTTCACCTCGAGTTTCACGCACAGAATATCAAAATAGTACATTTCGATACAAGGGCAAAATAGTACATTTCGATACAAGGGCAAAATAGTACATTACGCAACACGTGCAAAAAGTTTCTGCACGCGTTGCCCACTCGCGCGAGAAGTAACATTCACGCACACTTTCAAACTTCTCGCACACCTGAAAGAGTGTATTCACGCATTCCCGATATACATCTACACATTTTCGCAGAGCGAAAATCCGTGAACGCACTCTTTTAGGTGTGCGAGAAGTTTGGAAGTGTGCGAGAATATTACTTCTCGCGCGAGTGGGCAACGCGTGCGGAAACTTTTTGCACGTGTTGCGTAAGGTATTTTTACCTCTCTAACCTCAAAATCGGACATTTCTCCCCTTTTTGCGGCCCTCGCGGTGAAAAATATCACATTACTTCCGGCGAAAGAGCTCGTCCGGGCCCTTAGGACATGTCTCCCTCGCTGCGCTCGGTCGACAACACGTCCTAGGGCCCAAACTCGCCTTCCGCCTTCAGTGATGTAATCTACTATTTCGCACTTGGATCGAAATGTACTATTTACGCCCGTACATCGAACTATATTTTTTGACAATCTGTGAGTGAAAGTTGCCAAACCGTTCCCAAAGACAACTTTCACGCAGAGAATGTCAAAAACGATTTTTTAAAAAATTATTTAAGTATGCAAGCACGTCCGTGCCCAAATGTGAGAAACAGATGCAAGAAATCGCCGACAAATGGTAAGAGTACCTCAAACATTTTATTTGGATTTGAATTTCATAATAGTATTTGCATTTTGACACTCCACGGGCAGTTTGTTACTCTCACGTTTCAACCTCGCAAAAGACGCATAGGAGAAAGAGTCAGTTTTGTGAAACTCCTCTCTCAAATTCTGAACGATCTACGTTATAGATATTCTCTGTGAAACTTATGATTCGAGTTAAATCAGGACAGCCGACTTTTCCGAAGAATTTATATGATTGGAGAGATTTGTTTTCCATCAGGATTCAAAAGTACAAAAAAGATGATTATGACATACTTTGATACTTTGAATTAATTGGTTGATACAGATTTTTCATTCTATGAAAATTTGTTCGATCCTTGATGAGTGATGGAGGATGATTATTATGCGCTTAGTGTGATTAATTGCTATTCAAGTACCTCGAAGATAGCACCCGGAATTCACTCCTAATGAACTTATCTGACCGACACAAAATTAGGAAATCCGGTTGCAAGCATGAAGGTTGATGCTGCAACGACTAAATTTCAAAGATATCACTCAGGTATAGTTTAGTTGACCAGTCCACGTTGTTTGCAAAGCGCCATTCAGTCCACTGAGTTTACTAGGCAAGAGAAAGAAAAAGGTGCATCGAGTCTCGTGACCATGCGCGTAAGTCTTGCACCGTTTGATATCAAATCGACTAATCGTATCATACCACACCTGACCGATAATTTCCAGCCTCCTATGATTGAAATCTTGGTCCAAAACGTTGCTGTTCCCGCGGGTGCATAATTCCAGCTGCAACGGCCGCGAGATTCCTCGCTCGCGCAACGGGCGCGGGCTGAGCGATGGGCGCCTGCGCCGCGCGTCACCTCGATCGCGAGATAGGGTGGTCCAGCGCAGACTCTGGCCTCTCAGTCGAGGCAGCTCCAGCCTCCGCAGAGCCGCGACCGCAGAGCCGCGAGAGAGTCGCCCTCCCGGCCCGGGAGCGCGCAGTGGGGCTCGCAGGCTGCCGCTGAGCCTATCGGCGATGCACCAGCAGGGCCCGGCGGGCCGCTTCGGCGGCGGCCACCACCCTCACCACCACCATCCCCATCAGCAGCAGCACCACCAGCAGCACCACCAGCCCCACCAGTACCAGCAGCAGCGACAGCCCAGGAACACCAAGGGCCTCTGCAACAAGCTCGAGAACTACGTTTCGGAGCTCGGACAGTGGTACGTGTCGTTCGGCCCGCGCCGGGGCGTGGATCGCTCGGGCTGGCGCTCAGGGGGTGGCGCTGGCTCGCCCCGTCCACCGCTGCATTCGCGCTCCTTTGTTTATCTGCTCTCCTCGACGAGTTCGCTCTCGTATCGCTCAAATTGAACAGTGGAGCCGGGAAATTGATATCGCAAAGCGTTGCCGAGATGGAAAAATTGGTAGCAGAGCGCGGTTGAGCGCGAGCGATCGGGCGGCGACGCTCTCGATTCGAATATATCGCGAGGGTGCAATCGCTGCCGACCGGCCGATGGAATATAGCTCGCGGATCGATGATGCCGCTGCAAATATGGGAAGAGCAAATCCGGCCCTCCTTGGCGCGCGCGTCTCGCTCTTTGCGCGAAAACGGGGTCAGAGCTCGGCCCGCGCGCGCCCAGCGTGCGCTTGCAGAATTTCCGCGTCGCTCGAGTCTTCTTTGTACGCTACTTCTCCTCCCTCTGCACTAGCGCGAATTTCCATGTGGATGCGTGGTACGTGTGTGCGTGATGCAAGGGGCTCGCGGGTGCGTCGGTATGCGCGAGCGTTAACACAACAATGTAGCTGTCGGTCTGGCCGTACTCGGGCCTCTTCTACTTACGACGAGTGCGCTTTTATGCATGCGGCCGCGCCTCGAGTGCGTGCTTGCACATGCAGCCTCTTCCGGCGCAGCCTCGTTGTTTGCTCTCGTGCGAGCAATTTTGGAACGGCACTTTGGCGATGCGATAGAGGAAAATTCAAACCCCGAGCGAGAGTGGCTGAAGCGTGGCTCGAGTCGAGATCGAAGGTTTTTATGGTACAAAGTTAGTTTACGCGAAGATTTTTAAGATGAGTTTGCTTAAACTGGCGCTTGTGAATTTTGAAACTATAATTAATATCGCAAGGATAAAATTCATGGAGGAGTGAGAGCTTCTGTCTGAATCCGTTCGAGTGACTTGTCACTCCAAATGAGTGGAAATCCACTCGAAACGAGTGAAATTCACTCTGAGTTACACAAACACATGAAGAGGGTTACTTTCTTGTAAGAGCGTTTTTCTTCCAGACAACGATGCACTGTCTTGATGCCCTAATCTGATTTTTTGGATGTATGGAGCTCGATTAAACTATTCCTGGCTGCTTCAAGAATTCATCTCGAGTTTTACTGATGGAACGTTTTTTCGTTTGTTACATACCCCTCATCAATATGAAAATGAAGATGCAACTCGGGCCTTGGGGAGAAATATTCTGACAGCTCTCCCATGATGTTCATTTACGAGTGAATCTGATTCTTCCACTCTCGAGCCACTGTGAATGCCGATAATTATTGCAAGCAAAGCAAATAAAGTGTAGGCGGACCTGTTGCATTCGAGCCCGTATCTACTGTTCCGGTCAATCAAGCTTGGAATTATGTATGGCATATTCATTACTCCTGCGCAGGAAGCCATGCTGTCGGGACGTAATGGGAAAAGATTGGGTAAATTGAAGACTGTCATCAGAATCTCTGTTTCATTCATCGGACTAAACGTTATAATCATATGCACAAATCCCTTTTTTGCACGTGAGTGCCATGACGTGCTTTTCACACGTTTGAAAGCAAAAATTTTGATTTTGTTTAAGCCAGGCTGTTTTGCGTCCACTTTTCAGGAAACTTCTTCTTATAGCTCCATTTATTAACAAGATCTCACGCTCCGTGAGATTACAAGGCGCGTTGGCAGCTAATGAGCAAATACGAGCAAAAGACGTTCCGAGTTGCTGTCAGCTCGCTTTTTAGGCAGGTGTATCCCGTTATCTGCGACTTGGTTTATCTACGGTTTGTCGGTTGTGACCCTTTCTCGTTATCTGCGACACAGAACCCCGGTATCTACGATTGATTCTGATGATTCGTGAACTTGAAATTTCCCTTGACGAATGTTAAAATACCAGTAATTTTAGTTTGTTAACATCCACCGAGGGGAGTTTGACTCGACATTTTCTATGATCATTTATACATTTACTGACCTGGCTCCATAGAAAAAGTTTCACCCAGGAGGAAACAGAATGGGAGAGTACTTAATCGGCTCAATAAATGCACATGTGTCGGCACTCGTATGTACACGCGCGGTATAACTTAAAGACCTTGCATGTGTGAGTAACCATAGATAGCCGAATTAACACGAATGGATGCAGAATTAAGTGAATGATACAGACTCATATATGAGTGATTCCGCCAAAACAAGGGGTTTTTTGGAGCCAAAAATGTCCACGGGTGTGATTTGGGTAAAAAAATTATTTTAGCCCCAAATGAGTTTCGAGAAGGTTAGTAGAGTTAATTCTGACATGTTTGCGCATCAGAAACAAGTATCCACATATTTCACCCAATGCCATCAAATAATACGAAAAAATGCGTTTCAGTGAGCGATAAAGTTCACAGAATAGCGGCACACTAGGGGGACGAAATTGACCGGAAATTTTGTACGTGAGTTGTAAAACTCGTTAAAACTGCCCACTACTGCACAGATTTGATCCTAGAGCCGCTCTACCGTATTTATTCAAGCCTTTGGAATCTTTGGATGATAACTTGGCCGGTATGAAGGGCCATGATGATGATCGGGACGCTTGCCGCCGTTATTAGTGCTGTACCAGCAGTTTTGGTGCAAATCTCTGGACAGAATGTCGTCTGCCCGTGCGAAAGCTGAACTTTTTACTTCGACTCGCAAAATGGTGGAATGATTCAACTCCAAATTGTAGAAATTGAAATGATGATTGGGCATAGGGGTTAGCGACCTTACATAGGCGTAATAGCGGTTTTTATGGCGAATATTGGGTTCTGGACAGGGGACGGAATTGACATTTTGACCCTTAATTCTCCAATATAATAAACGGAGGCTTCAAAAATCACTCGAAAACTAACCACATATTTGGGTACCAATAGAATACACGCTAGAAAATTTTGACCGCGCCGATTAAAAGTCGCGGAGGCTTGTGCGAACCTCGGACGCAGAAAATCCCACTTTCCGCGGAATCACTCGCATATACAGATTCCCAGGCTCGCGGGCATATCGTTCTGAAAGCTTTTCAAAAGTCAATAAACCCATTTTTTTTACAGGTCGATATGGAGGGCGATAATAATGGGTCAATTCCTGTCCCTGGTTCTCTGCTTCATGACGATGCTGAATCATTTCATCAATTCTTCATACCACATAAATCTCCCAACAGGTGAGCTCTTCATGGATGTCGTTTTTATAATCGTATGTTACCAAGACAATCATCAAATCAATGAATGACCATAAAGGTGACATGGTTGGTTGGTAATCGAAGCCTTATCGAGGCAGGAGGGAGACCATTGCTGAATCTCGATTAGCTAAGTTTTTACGAACAGCTAAGAGCCTTCATGTTTCATCATACTTATTTAGCATAAAATTCTTTTGAAAATTCTACTCTCTTCGTTCCCATAACCAGCGAATCTTGATTGTGATGTGTTGACACTGCTGGTTGTATTGTCATCTAGTCTAATAGAGATACTAATTGATTTCCATTTTGGATTTGGGCAAATAATACTAAGTTATTTATCACTAACGGTCAATTCTACAAGTTTTATATATCAATACTCCAAAAATTTGACCTTTGTTCTGCCGATTCAGGGCCATAGATTAAACATGAGGTTGTTCATGATTCATCCATACAGGTCAGAATTTGCCACATTACGTGGTGATGCTGCTGGTCTACACGACTTGGATGTCGTGTCGCGGCTCAGGCAAAGGCTTGTTCTCGGTCATGCGAGTCCGAGGATGGCGTTACTTGCTTCTCGCCCTCATAGACGTCGAGGCCAATACCCTGATATCGGCTTCACACCAGTTTACGAGTGTTGCAAGCATCCAAGTGAGTACGAAATTCAATCATTATTTTTTCTCCAACCCAGCAGTGGAAGCATTGAGAATAGTGTATCCAGTATTCAAAGTCATGCTCTATTCCATCCAACCACATCAGATTGATCTGCAATTTTTTTGACAAGAATAAAATTAGTCATCGATGGCTCTTGACCATGGTATGTCAGGTCTCAACTGAATCATCTGATCTAGATAGACTCAAGGAACCGCTTTACAAGTTTACTATTTGTTTGACTATAGCCAAGGGACTAGTAAACAATGTCATTATAGCTGTGAAGATCATCCAAAACCTAATTTTATTTTCTTGTTATCGTCACAAACAAAAAATCCTGTTCAATGCTAATAATGAGATCAAAAATCAATCTCAAGTATAATATTTCAACTGCCGAATCTGCAATTTAGATAATTATTCACAGACATCCATAGTGCCTCTCATGTGATATTCGGAAATTTGTTGAAGAAAACAATAAAAGGACAGTTTCTTCTGAAATTCATCACATCTCACAAACATCATTGCTTCACGCTTTTCGAAAACTATAGAGTCGGAAACCAACTAAAAAAAAATTGTCTTTGCAGCTCCTAGATTGCATGGCGATCCCAGTATCTCTTGCTTTGTCTTGCTTGGTGCTTGGCGTAAGATACCGGATGGTCCACATCGTTGGTGTTTTAGTCTGTTTGATGGGTGTGGGATGTCAAGTTTGGGCTGGTATCGAAGAGAAAGATCCCGCGCTATCTGGTGAGTTTGAATTCACAATAAATTTTTCATAAGTGTGATTTTTTGAAAGCGAGCACAGAAAATCCATCACATCCTTCTCCTTTTTATGGCTCTTGTCTACTGGGCCGAAACGTTTGAATCCAGGAGTTATTTCGGATTATGCGTTTTTTTCATCATGACATCAAGTTTGGGACTTCTTGCGTATATTAGTCTCCTTTTTTCTTGACTTTTCTTACAATTTTTGGTCATTTAAACATTTCTCCAGTTCAGAAATTTGTATACAAATGCGGTGCCAATAATCATGGTAGCTCAAGTAAGTCTATTTATAGACCAGAAAAAGCTGCGCTTTGCTCGTTTTCAAAATGATTTCTCGAACATGATTTTCAAAATGATTTCTCGAACATGATATTTTCATCTGGCGGTTTCCTCTCCATGCAATAGGTAAGAATCAGCTGGTAGGTGACATGCTTTGTCTTGGTGGTGCCATGCTGTTCTCTATAATCGCTGTACTGCAAGAACTGGCTGTGAAGTCCATCGATATCATTGAATATCTTGGAATGATGGGATTTTTCGGGACCATCTTATGCGGATCTCAAGTGTAAGTGGATAATTCTTTACATCTTATCATTCGCGTTGTAGGAATCTCTTCAAATTTGTATCTTCATCGACGAATCATTAAAATGTTTCCTGGGACTGCTCAATGATCTATTCTCATGAAAAATGGTACTTACAGAGCTACTTTGGAAAGAGTGCAGACCGAAACCTTTCAATACGACAATTTCTTATTGATGACGTTGCTCGTAGTGTTCTGCATTACGCAATTCGTCTTCTATTCTCTCGTACCAGTTGTTTTGTACGAAACTGGAGCTACTTCGCTACAATTAACTCTATTGACTGCAGACTTCTTCAATATTCTTTTTGGAATTCTGATCCGGCAATATAAGGTAAGGACGAATCAAATTCTTATCTTAATATTCTTATAGATGCCTATCTGTATCTAGTTTAATCATTATATCCCGAAACTATTGCTCATTATCGAAAAAAATTCATCGCGATATGGATCTCGATCCAAGTCGTGTATGTCTATAGTTGAGTTCCGATTGTGTTTCGTCAATCTCGCAAGTAGTCAGAAAGCTAATCGAGCTTATTGTTTCATAAAGTGAATCTGTTTCAAAGAGATTATTTAAAAGATCTCGAGGACTACAAATCAAATAATCATCTTGAGATTGAATGCGATGTTCTCTTCGCTGATGTGATGTCATCGAGGCATCATAATCAATGCTCAAATTTTGTCAATGTCTGTGGTTCTCATTGTTAAAATTGCGAGGTCGTCTGTACCTTCTCAATAAAAACACTGACAAATGTCTATTTTTATATTTCAGTTTCACATATTGTACTTCTTCTCTTACTTCCTGACTATGACCGGCATTTATATTTACGCCATCAAAAGAACGCCAATGTCATCAGGTTCTCGCAGGCAACAGTCCGAACCCACAGCTCCAGACTACAGGTAATTTTGAGTCATATTTTGAATGAGACTTGGCGGATGGATATAATTTCATGCTCGTTATCATCAGGGACTATGAGATAATTATGACTAGCGACTCTCAGTACTCAGAATTGTTATTGGTCACGCGTGAGAGAGCAATAGCATTTATGTTACTTTTCTTCGCACTGCTATTCTGATACTCCCGACGTCATAGATCCTCAAAAAATGTTCGTCGACATTTGGAAACTAGCCCAGGCAAACATGAAATCGAATTTATTTGCACGAAGTGAACACTTATTGTTAGTTGATCGTGCTATCTCTTTGTCTGAAAGGGATTAAAACAATGCATTCTCACAGCAACAAGATATGTATATGGATGATTTGGCCGTAACTGTATAACTTTGTATCCGGATCATTTACATAAGCGTGTGAGTAGCTCAGAGCCTAAATAACTTTTCTAAAGGGTGTAATCAGTGGAGATCTGAATTGAATAGAAGATTTTTGATCCCGCTAGATATGTGAATTGTTATGGATACATCCAAGTTCTACCTTACCGGCATTCATGATAAGTTTTTTTTTAACAAAGCTATACAATATTTCAAAAATGTAGCTCCAGATGGCTATGCGTATTGGTGAAATGCATCACTGTGTAAAATTTCACATCACCGCGTGCTGGGGGGTAGTTTTGGTACGAAGTACTTGTGACACGAGCGAATCCTTCGTACAAAGCTACCCATAAAATACTGTTCTTCGATCCGGGAAAATACGGATTGAGGATGAAAAAAAAAGATGCGCGTGTGGTTGCAGGCACATGGGCACGGCGGAGTGCAGCATGGCCGACATGGACCTGGTGAGCGGCGGGGGCCACCTGGACGGCATGCGCTGCGCGTCGGCCCTCGGCAGCGAGCACGCGAGCTCGCTGCCGCTGTCCGTCAGCTCGGACACGGCCTTCACCTCGTTCTACGGCAGCCAGGCGAACCTCAAGCACGGCCGCTCGACCGCGAGGATACCCTCCTGCAACGACACGATGCGCTCCTCCTGATCCGATCCGCGCAGGTAGAGCATCTGCGACCGCGACCGCTTCTACACGTAAATTCGCGCATTCAAAATCGCGCGACCGATACAGTGCATGGAAGCGCGCCGCGCTCGCTGTTATTAAACAATCTCGTGTACGCTCTATCTGCCTGCGCAAAATCATGTCGAATCGCTGCGCTCCGTGGGGCGCACTTTTTGGACGCGCGCATTCGATTTGAGCGGATTTTGATGGAATTGCGCGCCCGAAAGAAAATTATGATCGGAACTCGGCCTCTCATTTTTCACATCTTCTCACTGTAAGCTAACT
>JAPYYZ010009116.1:5161-19400 GCA_030522705.1 Eretmocerus eremicus
AACGTTTAATCACGGATATTATTTTTTGTCAAAATAACATGATGTCAAGCGACGCGCGAAGAACTAATTACGTAGAATGAATGATATGGATGGTGAAGTGTGTGAAAAGGGTAGTAGCGGTGCGCGGGTATAGCATGGTGTGCATGAAGATGTATGTGACGCGTAAGCGGCGAGCTTTCGAGCCGCCGAAATTCCGATGATCGCGGGATGAGCGAAGGAGCTCGCGCAAGGACTGAACCGGGGCACTCTGGTCTGAGGGGACGACGCGCCAAGTCAGCAGCTGAAGGATAAGACGTCAAAGCCGAGCGGAACCCGTCTGACGCCGACCTCGTGCCCAGCCGCGTGCTCCACTCTGCACATCCGAGACCTCTCAGACCACGAGGCCCCACCACTAGAAAGGTAAATGCACGGACGACGTTCAAGCTCCCTATATGGGACTTCCCCGTCCTGGATTATCGCAGTGGTAAAATCAGAGGAATCCAGAGTCCTCGGTGAGGTATAGCTCCACCGCCCTGGATTTCCGCCCGCGGACGGGAAACTAACCACCCGACTGTTCGCTACCAACACTCCAGGGGGAAATATGGTGTGTTGGGTTCTAACTCATCACGTACTCTGACACAGTAGGATCGAACCCTGGAGGAACAGTCGGGGCCTTTTCGAAACGTCCGCGCGCAGTCAAATCACGCGATTCAAATCACCGCGATCGTGAGTACTAACCTGATAATCGGGGTAGAGAATCAGGGATGCACGCAAGCACGATCTGCTCGTATTGAGCGAATAACATCTAATCACGCTTGTCCTTATTTTCTTGGAGTGTTCCAGGCGTAAGCAATCAGTCACGCCTTATCGTACCTGCTCATGGAACTTCGCTCCAGAATGTTGGATTGCACATACCCCGCTTTAAAATAATTTTACGAGCCATTCACTTTGTTCATTACAATATAAACTTAAATTCTTGAATTTATCGCAAAGAAAATCAAATGTTATACGCTTCATATCACCTTTTCAATTAAATCATGTTTGTTTAAAATCTTCAGCCATGTCACTCGTTCAGTTATTCATATCTAATTGGCTCATGCTGTAGAGATTACCATTCGAACTATTTCGGCTCATTAAAGTAACCATTACTGAACTCCTAGTATTATAATTTAGCACACCTAAGGTATACCTCAATCCTTATTTTGATCCCTCCTTTCAGATTTTCGATTATTATAATTCATGACACACGTCATTGCACGACCGACGTGTTTTTCCGCGTTAGTAAGATAAGAACGAGAGGATCTGCAGACCGAGAAAGGTACACGCGGACGCGGGAGAGCAAAATTCATGATTTCTACGTAAAGTGTGATTGCGATAAAATGCCGACTTTTGCTCCATAAAACGCTTGTATACATAAATCTGAACTTTATTACACTATCAGAATATACTTTATGCCAAATTCATTACCGAACATGATGGAAAAGTTTTTATCAACCTATCTACGATAATTAGATTCCAATGACGAATAATTCAGAAAAATTCGCATTTTTACCGAAAGACATTTCTAAAAATCAATAGATCATTCACTCACCACTGATTGAATACTTATCCAATCAAGTTCAAACTTGATAGTTATGTTCCTAGACCTCAAAAGTAGATGATTACGATTCAAAAACACCGGGAAACTCATTTTTGTGGAGGCTCGGGCCATTTGATCGATAAAAGTGCAAAAGTGCGAGAACGAAAAATTCCACTTTTCGGGCATTCTCTGTACGTCTTACTGTCGGTAATCAATCAAATCCAGTAGAAATGATATGAGAGTATCTCATAGACATACTTTACACGAATCGATATTGGCACCCAACGTAAATCGAGTCCTGGAGGAGTAGCAGCAGAATCCTGGATGCAGTTCGAAGAAAATCGGCCATTTTAACGCGTATGCGGGTAAGGTGATTTCGAATGCTCACGAGCTGCAGATCGTGAGCGGATCGGCGTTAGTGATAAAGCATTAGATTAATTAAGCATACTAACAACACAAACCGGCATCGCACTCTTGCCGGTCATATATACAACAGTTGCACGTTGTAAAATGTACCATAACCAATAGATATATTACAATGAAAAATGACGATCTGACGTTCTGTCAACAAACCTGTCTAAATGATCGATAAATGAGCAACGAGATAGAATAATAACATTGATGTTGATTTTAAATGGTTCAATAACTTCGCTACATGATTAGGCAAATCAACATGTTGAATATGATTATGGAGGACCAAATTTTCCAATTTGAAGGTAGTACAAATTTAAAAATGTATTAATTCTTTGTAGTTCTTTTCATTAAGAATATGATTTTTTTGCAGAACTAATGGAATTTGAAAGCAGGTACATTGATTACTTGTCTTCCTGAAGAGCGCCGTTTGCTATCTGGGCCATATAATTTCGCGAGATGGACTTCGGCCGGATCAGAAGAAGATCGAGGCAGTCAAACAGTTTTCACCCTTGAAATCTGTGAAGAATGTAAGACAATTCTTAGGTCTAGCAAATTACTACCGCCGCTTCATTCCAAATTTTGCAACAATAGCGAAACTATCAACCAAACTGTTACAGAAAAATGTAGAGTTTGCGTGGGGAGATGACGCTGAGGCAGCCTTCCAAAATTTGGGAGACTGTCTCTGCAATCCTCCCCTCTTACAGTTCCCTGATTTCAGCCGTCCGTTCGTTATCAGGACAGATGCTAGCGGGTATGCTATCGCTGGTATTTTGTCACAGGGTGACATAGGAAAGGATCAACCCATTGCACATACTTCGCGAGTTTTGCAGAAAAATGAACTAGCTTTCGAAATTTATGAGAAAGAAGCTTTGGCTATGATCCATTCAATCCGCAAGTTCCGTTCCTATATCAACGGTGAAGAGGTATTTATAGTCACGGACCATCAACCCTTAGTTTGGTTCAAGTCCGCAGAATTGAGCACTCGTGTCCAAAAGTGGAGATTCCAACTATCTGAGTTTGATTATGAGATCATTTACAAAGCGGGGTGCCAAAACGCAAACGCAGATGCACTTTCCAGGAACCCAGTAGAACCGATTCCTGAAGCAGCAATCCACGTGCTTACCAGGAGGCGAAAATAGTTGCAAGGAAAACAACAATCGATAGTTTCGGAAAAGACGGAGTCATTTGACCTCCAACTAGAGTCTGACTGCGAACCAAATAAGGAGTTACCGGGAGGCTCCGCAATTCCATCATCTACGATTAGAAAATCATCGCGACTCGTAGCGAGAAATCTGCGCAGCTATTGGGAAAGCTCTGATATCAGCGAAGATTTCGAAGTCCAGACGAACACCCCCAATACAATCCCGGATGATGAAAACTTTTCAATGCTCACTTTAATTCCTCAAGAGTCCGAGAACGATACCGAATCAGAGGCGACGACTGTCATTAGTTCAGAAAATCATCAGTCAGATCTAAAGAACCCTTCCTGTCAAATCAGAGAGACAAAGGATCTCATCCACTTCAGGAAAGAAAACATCGCTTACCTCGTAGACAAGGACGGGAACCCATGCGATGACGGTGCAAAAAACTGCTGAAAGCAAATCTCATTACCATTCTTCCAAATAACAATATCGGTCGAGTTGCTGTAACGAAGAAGAAAAATAACACTCATTTCTTCTCGTTATGCATTACCGAATCACGCCATGAATCTATACTGAAAACAAAAGAGATTATGTATGACTCGCTCGTGGATTTGCGCGAACAAATCAAACAACGTGGGATTGTTTTATTCAATATATCTTACAGTAAAGAAAAAGTAGGCATTAGCTGGTCAGAAGTCTTCGTTCTAATGAAATTAGTTTTTGGGGATTTTAAACTGAAAATAATTATCTGCAAAAACACTCTCAAATACGTCCCTAAGGAGAAACGCGACGAAATATTTCAACAATTCTATACACAACCCGTAGCAGGACACCGCGGGGTGGGCCAGACTCTATAACCGCGTGCGTCGCGAATATTACTACGAGAATTTAAAGGAAGATATACAAAGAAAAATCCGACAATCCTTGCCATGCCAACTCAAAAAATTAGTTCGACTCAAAACAAAACAACCTATGGTGATCAGAGACACTCCTGGGACCACTTTTGACAAGATAGCCATGGATATCGTTGGCTCTTTGAACAAATCTCGAAACGGTTGCGAATATATCCTTACAATACAAGATCAGTTTTCGAAATTTCTGTTAGCGATACCACTACCAAACACATTGGCAACCACAATAGCGGATGCTTCATCCCCAACATCAGGTTATGGGCCCAGATATCGTCGGTGAGAGTCAGCCGTTGAGCCGAGCTGCGAACTCAGTAAGTACGAGTGCAGTGAGAAATTGTGCCGCGGACAATTGCACAAGTGAACTTTATAAGCCAGAGGATCAGGACAGAGTGGGAACAATCGTGCGTGCCGGTGATTTGAGTGCCGCGTGAGAGCCGTGGGCAAAGAAAATGGCGGGCCGTACGTCCTTGTCGGCTTTTCAGCCTATCGACAGTCTTCGCGGTCGTGAAAATTATCACACGTGGACCAGAACTATGTGTGCATATTTGGAGTACGAGGACCTGTGGTGTGCCGTATAAGCTGCGCTGGGTGGCGAGCTCACGACCGATGCGGACAAATTAAGAAAAGCGCGCGCCAAAATCATTTCGTCGTTAGATCCGGAATCCTTTCGCACATTACTGACGAAACAACCGCCGCGAGTGCTTGGGAAGAATTGAAGTCTGCACACGATGATCGTGGATTGCAGCGAATGGTTAGCCTGCTGCGAGAGATCTCGACTACGCGACTTGAAAATTGCACATTGGTTGATCAATATGTAAATAAAATCGTGACCGCCGCTCAGCTGTTGCGTGGGACCGGGATGGACCTACCGGATGTTTGGGTTGGCACGTTATTGCTTGCTGTCTTGCCGTCGCAATTGAAGCCAATGATCATGGGATTAGAGGCATCTTGCCAGAAGGTCACCGGTGACCTGGTCAAAACAAAACTCTACCAAGAGGTGAAGGAAGATGATGCGTTTGCAAGTAGTGAAGCTCGCGGACTTTCCGCGCAATCGCACAATCAATGGACAAATTCAAATTGGAGAAGTTCGATACGTGGGCGTGGCCGAGGCCAGCGCACCAATACATCGAGGTGTTACAATTGTAACAACCTGGGTCACTTCTCAAGAGAATGTACTCAGCAGAGACGACAGCAACAACAGCAGCAGAGCGCTCAGGCGCGCACCACAACAGCTGAATCTGCCGAATGCTCCGATGAGTAAACAGATGACATCGTTTGTGTGCTGCTGAGCCTTACGACAGTTGATGACTCCATTGCCGGTGATTTGATTTTGGATTCTGGCGCTTCGCGTCATATGTGTGGCAATAAGAATGTTTTGCAGGATCCCCGCAAATCCACTCTTGCAAACGTCACTGTTGCAAACAATGGTAAGATTGCTATTTGGAGTAAAGGAGAATTTGCCCTTGAAAAACCATCGTGGGAAAGGTATCCCGCAGGTTTTGCTGAAGGATGTTTTGCATGTTCCTGGACTCACGCTGAACTTGGTTTCAGCCAATGCCGTAGCCCAAAAGGGATATCAAGTTGTTTTTGAAGGTGATATCTGTGGGATTCATAATAGATCAAACAAATTAGTTGCAGATGGACATCTTGGTAAAAATATTTACAGGCTCAATCTACAGAAGTCTGCCGTCAAGCAACCAGTAGCTGCCGCTAGCCTTCAGGTTGCCACATACACGGCCACTGTTGATGAGAGCGTTGAGGTTTGGCTTCGTCGTCTAGGTCACCTCAATCCGACGTATCTCAAGCAACTACGTGACCCTATGCGGCGACAGGCATCAGCTTTAGGCCCATATTCACCAACCTCCTTTTTCGATCCGATAGCGATCGGATCGATAACTTACCGGCTGGTCGCTATCTGTCCGGCGAAGGAAATGTTATTCACCGCGCGTATTTAGCGGCGCGGTACTTATCGGCGCGGTGAACGGCGACGTTGTCACATCATCAAAATCTCACACCTTTTCTCGTGTTTAAATCGGAGCATCCGCCGCACTCGAGTTGAGAACCACGGAGTTCTTAGCGGGCCAGTAGAGCACGTGTTGTTCGATTGGACGTAACCAATCGACCATGACGAAGACTTACATGAGAGGGAAAAACTTTTCCCAGTCCGAGCTGACAGTTTGCACGGATATTCTGCTTCCTAAATATCGCAATGATATAGAAAATAAAAAACAAAATACCATGTCAAACAAGGACAAGGCTGCTGCCTGGACTAATCTCACACGTGAGTTCAATGCAATATCAAGTTTTTGCCCAAGAAATGAAAAAAACTTGAAGAATTTATGGGAGACAATGAAGAAAATTGCAAGAATCGTCGACGTTTCAGAATACAGGTTTGAGAAAGACAGGTATTGTGTCAAATCTTCTTTTTTGTGAATTATGAAACTGCTCTCTGTTACTTCCAAAATGATATTTCAAAATATAGGAATTCTCTCTTTCACTATTGATCTTCTTTCTTGAAATCCTAGGTGGAGGTACAAGAAATACATCAAAAGACCCAACTAATGTGGATTTGAAAGTCCTCGGCATCCTTGGCCCATCAGGAATTGGTTTGCACAATCCCCACGATGCAGATGCGATTCAACATCCAGGCATTCCAGGTAGGTTCAAGACCAGATACTCATTTCTTGTTTCAAATACTTTACCTGGAATCTACAAGCTGAATTACTTCTAGAATCGAGTGGCAATAATGGTGCAATTGAGGGACATGTTGATGATGTTAATGGTCAAGTCAACGTTAATGACATCCAACAGTCAGGTGGGTTGTCACACCATGCATCAAGTTTTTGAAATCGAATGATCCCTCGATGAATTATACATCTTATGATTGTTCATTTACAGAAGTACCCCCCGAATGACCAAGTTTTAATGAATGGGAATGGCACCTTGAATGGTAATGATGCTACACTGGAGGTATAATTACTGATTTTTTCTCTGTGATGAAATCCATCCCTTGACAAATCTTCTGATGAGTATGAGTATACAGGCAACTTGTCGTTTCTCCACCCGCTGGTTATGTCAAAGATTTTAGGATTCAGAATAACTCCTCATATCAGTTCTTGGCAATCCATTTCTCACGTACCACTTGGAAACTATACGGTCACCTATATCTTCAACATACAACCAACTATTGATATTTCTCCACCCGCTGCGAATGTTAGAGACCTTTAGGATTCAGAATAGTTTCTTGTGTCAGTTCTTGTCAATTTACTTCTCAAGTATCACTTGAATACTGTATGGTCACCCATATCTTCAACATACAACCAACTATTGATATTTCTTCACCCGCTGCAAATGTTAGAGACTTGTAGGATTCAGAATACTTTCTGGTGTCAATCCTTGGGAATTCATTTCTCATCTATCGATTGAGAAGTTGATCAAGATCATTCAGGTTCGTTCAATAAGGCATCGATATCATCAGCTGTCATTGTATACGTTTCTGCAACAACGGTTTCTATTTCTAGGATTTTGGTGGAAATGTTACAAATGAGGAAATTTGTGCTCTGAGTGATTTCAGATATTTTCGAAAGTGCAAGGCTCCACTTAACACTAACCTATTTTGCATACATTTCATACTGGACTCTATAGTGGCAAAAAGACCACCAAATATTCTTGAATACAAGTAAGTATATATGTTTGCTCATTTTATCGCCAAATCTTGGCATCTTCCATCTCACGTATGCATTGAAGACTTTATTTAATATCCTATCTCCTGATTCATTGTTATTTTGTTGTTTCAACAAACTTTCACCTGTGATTAATCAGCCCTTTATGAATAAAACTGATCAGAGAGACCAAGCTCGTCTTCAGGTGATGAATTTAGCTGAAATTTCACAAAGTTGTCTCTTATCTTGTTGCAAGATGAGGTTTCCAGTACCATATACACAGGGTGAGCAAGTCAAAGCTCCGTTCTTGCCGAACGCTAAAGGAGCTTCTCAAAAATTGCAACTTGTACATAGTGATCTGTGTCAAGTAGATGATCCTTCGCTAGGAGGCGCGAGGTATTTTATGAGACTTAGGCCCTCTTTCACCACTGTTGCGCTATCGGTCGGGTCGCTACCTCGCCGGCAGGTTATCGGGCGAGTCTTAACCGGCCGGTAGGGCGCGTGTCTTTCACCATGCTGAACAGCTGGGTAAGCAGTACCTCGGTAGCTATCCGCGCAAGCGTGTGCAAGGTTGCCAGATTTCACGATATCATATGTCAAAATATGTGCACACCCCACGTGTATTCGAGTCACGAAGTTGAGCACCAAATACTCGTATCCCACCCGGTATGAGCGTTTTTGCGGGCAGTGTGCAGTGATCGAGGCAGTGATACTACAATGGCACCGAGAGAAGGGAGCGAGATGAAAGGTAATCAAGTAAGGGCGGAAAATTTCACCCCATCAGAAGAGGCAGTGTTCATGGAGCTGCTGCCGATATATCAAAACAGAATAGAGAATAAAAAATCTGACTCTATGACGAGGGACGAAAAGAGCCAGGCCTGGCAGGACATGATCATCTCGTTCAATGCCATTTCGAATCACGTCCCAAGGAATGAGAAAAATTTAAGAAATCTATGGGATCGACTGAAAAAAAACGCCAGAAAGTCTGGCATCGAAGATTACAAAGAAACGCATCTAACAGGCACGTGAAGATTTCTTGATTGTAGGCTAGCTCAATAATCTTGAGTTGATCAGTAGAGAACACCACTCAAGAATCTCAAGAGACAAAATCTGAAACCTCAACCAACACAAACTACAGAATAGAAGAAAGAGAAAGGGAAGAAACGGGCAATGCAAATCCCGCGAGACTCAAATTTTTCAGCTTTGGACCCTCGGATGTTGCTCCGTACAAGATAACAATCCAAAATAAAGATAACTCCAATAGAAGAATTGATCCCGTTCTCATCAATAAGCACCTGCTGCTGAAATACCAACACAGTGATTCATTCCAGAGGACAAAGAAACAAGGCAACAATAGAATCTGCATCACTACTACCAATAGAGACGTGGCTAATAAGATTTTAGCTGATTCAGAGGAATGAGATCGACGAAGGCTTCAGGCATTTATCCCTAACCATCAAATGGTAAAACAAGGTATTATAAGAAGAGTCTCTACAGGATTAACAGAAGAAGAAATCAAACAAAACATAGAAGTAAACACCTACTTCAGAAAACTAGAGGTACTTCATGTAAGAAGGTTTTCCAAAAAAGAATATAATGTGGAAACAAAAAAGTTTGACATAGAAAAAAACTAACTACAATTCAGATCACTGTCAAAGGACAAGAGCTCCCTAAAACAGCAGCTATATACAAAGTTGAACATGAAATTGAAACTTACTTCCCCCAAGTAAGACAATGTTTTAGATGCTACAGATACGGTCACGTCAAAGGGAACTGCAAAGCTCCTCACGAGCTATGTGCAAGATGTGGCCTAGCCAGGTTTGATGAAAACAAACAAGAGCAGTATTGCACAAGGGTGCAGACAGCACTCTGCAGAAACTGTGAAGGCGAACACCCTGCTACAGAAAGAAGCTGCCCATCTAGGAAAGAAGAACAAAAAATAAGAGATGCGGCGACTACTCGAGGTATCTCAGTAGCTGATATGAAAAAACTCATGAGAAATAATGGATCAAATCTGCCAGTGAGTAGTCGACTAGAGTTCCCTACGTTGAACATCACTGCCGAACCAGATTCAGAAGTTCAAATACCAAGCTTCAGCGAGTCATTTGCTCAAAAAACGATGAACTTTTCATCTCAGCAGAATGTAAGGTGCAGAGTGCCCTCCACAAACAATCAGCCGAGTTCAGTAACTCCTTCAGTGAACTGGTCTGAAAGAAGGAATACCCGTCAGGATTTCCCGGTTAAGAAACAACGCAAGGTTTCACAGCAGCCAAGTATGAACCAGATGAATCTACAACAACAACATAAAGGCGCGCTCATTAACCCAAATGGACGAGCCACCCCACTCAACCAAATATCCAGTGATCTCTTCCGCAATGTCCACAATGACTGGAATGAGACAGTTAACGAGGAACAAGGCTCGACGACCCTTCCAAGCTTCAAACGCGTGTATCTCCGGTAATACTCAATCAATTCGCACTCTCAAAGAGGCATTTTGAAGATAATTGCACCAGTTATCAATTGAGATCAGTTTTAATAATAAAAACTCACGCACATGCGCAAGATGGTCACGTCTTACAGATGAAATGACAATCATCAATAGTCATAATTCGTTATAAATGAACTTTTCCGCGCATGCGCGTGAGTTTTTAGTATTAAGTCATCGTGCCCGCCCAGGGCTCACGGTTTTGGTACCTCGGAATTTCTTAAATTTTGAAATGGCTGTATCTCCGGTTCTACTGCATCAAATCAACTTCAGTTTGGCTCATTTCGAAGGTAACTGTTTCGGCTATCAGATAAAACTATTTTTGAAGCTCTATAAGCACGCGCCTGCGCAGTAGAACTCATTTTCTGAATTAAAAAGTACTTTGAAAAAATCTGATCGCGTATTTAACGCTTGTTGAAGCTCGAAAAAATTTTGAAAAAAAAAATGTTTTTGATGTAGAATAACTCAGAAACACATTAAAGTAGGTTATATGTCTGTTTTGAAAGATTTAAGGGAGAAAAACGCGTTTGAGCCATTTTTTGACTTTGAAATCGTACTAAAACGCATGCCACGAGCTCCAAACCCCCAAAAAATGGCTGAAAAATTTTTTGTGGTTAGATTACTAACTGACAAATTGAAAAAAATTTTTTTTTCAATCTTTTGAAGGGTGGTCAAAAAAGTTATTTTGCAAAACATTATTTCCATGTATTTTGGATTCTGAGACCATGTGGGGGGCTTGAGGAACTTTTAAAAACCACGTAAATGATAGGCTTTTTGATTACCTTTCAGATGCTTTTTGAAAAATCGAAATCGGTTGAGAAGGAGAAAAGTTATCAGCAAAATACTAACGCAAAGTTTGATTTTTGGGTTTTTCAGTAAAATCAATTATTTACGCCTAGCCGAGGCAAAAAAATTTTTGTCGACCCAATAAAAATTGCTAAAATCATGTTTCAATATATCTAACCGATTAAAAAACTTTGCGAGGCGAAAAAAAATGTCGTGCAGAAACCATCTTGGCGTGGACGTCCTCTATATGGATTAAAGCAAGCTGGTCGTGCCTGGAATCAAAAACTTGACTCTTTCCTTGGCATGACCAAATCTGAATATGACTCAGGCGTATACTACCTCTTTAAAGATGCCCTGATCATCTTAGTTGATAATGTCATTCGAAATCGTGAGGCTGGTACTATCTCGTTGGATCAGTCAGATTACATCACCAGTATTTTGGAGAAATATAATATGAGCGAGTCGAATTCAAGTACCTCGCCGATGGACCCTGGTACCGATCTACGAAAACCTACGACTCCCAAGACTCGACAACAGTCCGAGAAGTTAGCTCGAATTCCGTACCGAAGTGCAGTGGGTGCTCTGCTCATTCTTGTTCAAGGCACAAGGCCTGATCTTGCACATGCAGTTGGTATGGTGAGTCGTTTCAATAACAATTATGATGAAACTCATTGGGGTGCCGTCAAGAATATCATGAGTTACTTAAAAGGTACTCAGGAGGCTAAGCTTCAGTATTCAGCAAATGGAGATCAAAACTTGGTGGGTTATTGTGACGCTTCATGGGCATCTGACCACGTTGATGCTCGCTCGACAACTGGCTATGTATTCCAAATGCAAGGAGGTGCCATAAATTGGAACAGTCGCAAGCAGCATACTGTTGCTCTTTCTAGCACTGATGCCGGATATTTCTCTCTATCATCCGCCACTCACGAGGCTGTATGGCTAAAAGGAATTGCCGAAGAGCTACAAATTAAACCTGCTGGAAGTATCGTCATCCATTCAGATAATAAAGGTGCAATTGATTTGAGCAAGAATGCACATTTCAGTCCTCGCACACGTCATATAAATGTGCGCCACCATTTCATCAAGAATACGATTGAGACGAAGCAAATTCAAGTGAATTTTGTACCATCGATCCAGATGATCCGCTAACAAAACCTGTGCCGAAAGCGAAGATAATTCTCTTTGCAAACAATATTGGACTCAAATTGTGAAGTGCTTATGAAATGGACACATTTTGGTTTATACATTTGAATATTAGTTATCTGATGATGATTTTTGAGATATTTTGATTTATTATGATTTACAGAATCTTTGGTTTTGCCTCATATGTATATTTTGTTCTTTAGAGCTTTTTATTCAAAGAAGCGTGTTGGTATATGGGTAAATGCAAGCTCTACTCATACATATGTATATATTCCGGTAATGTGGACCATGACTATACTGCACACTCCGTGCTCGATGCGAGCGATGTTGCTCACTCCGCGCAGAGCTCTCGGACGATTCACACGCCGCTCTCGTGTGCCGATAAACAATCGTCAAGCTCTTATATTGCATCCGCGCCATTTCTCTTATAAGTAAAGTCAAGAGCTCTCTCAATCACTCTGTGTTACATTCACTCATCACATTCACGCAGTCATTCATCCTCGCCGAGGCAGATCACTGCTTCGCTGTTCTCTGCATCCACTGCACCCCCAACATCAAAAACTGACATTTTTATGAGCAAAGCAAGAAAAGTGTCACATTCCGTGGCATTGGTTACACCACGTATAAGGGTGGATTGAATGGGTTCGTTAGAATTTTCTCAACAGCATTTTGCCTATAACTATATCACACTTACGCGGCCGAAAGGATCCGCGGCGATAGAATCCTGTGAGACACAATTTTATGTCGATCTGTCACATTCCGTGGCACACAGAAAAAGTATTACTGATTCAGAGTCGACTACTAGACTGATAACAATGCCATTGGGCTCAGAATTACTTCTTACCATTACAAACAACCAACTTCGTCCACTTACCGACCTAAAAGTGACCAAGGGATCCAGGAGATCGAATTATCAAAATGTCACGAAATGTAGCACGATGGACATTTTTGACCCCAAAATTCCACAATTTCAAGATAATCGACACTATAAAAGAACAGCGCTCGCCGCACTTATTTCGTATGAAAAACAAGTAAATACCGCACAGCAGGGCTACATTGGTCGACTCAACGACTACAACGTACTGTAACTGCATCGGGTATGACTGCGTAGTCTTGTGAAGTACCCGAAAACTCCTATATTTGTGTCAGGAGAAGATTCTTTCCTGTATACTTGTGATGAAAATTCATGTCGTGTCATCAGAGGCAAAAAATAAGGTAGCTAAAGTAGCACCTAGAATAGAGACTAGTTGGTCAGCATTCATTCCTCTACCCTTCCATTTGAGCCAGACTACTCCATCGCAGTAATGGTTTTCGATACAAAGGCAAAAAATTTGGTTTCCGCAGTCCAAGAGATATTAGTGGGCGAGAATCGGAATCATCACGATAATGGGGAAAGCATCCCTGTATCGAACCCTATTTTTCCATTGACCGTGGAGGAAAGAGCCATTTTCGCAGTTTTTCAATTTTCTTCCCCCCCCCCCCCCCTCCCCAGTCAACGAAAAAATAGAGTTCGGCACTCGGACAGGATGATTCCTCGTGATAATCCCGACCCTCACCGTCGACTCGAGCCGGAAAATATCACTCTGTATGTGGAAATCTCTCCCGTCCTTGCACCTTACACGACTATTTTGATCGTCTAGACTAGGAAAGAAAGTCGAAAAATTATGCGGGAATGGCACTTTCATAGGAAAAATGATCAAAAATGCCGTTGGAGCGTTCAGAAGTACCCAAAGAAGTTTAATAATGAGCTAATGTACATCTCAATTGGTTATTCAGAAGAAGCCGAGTAAATTTCACTTTTAGAAAAGACGTCAATTGCAGACGAAAATTGGGGTCTGGAAGTCAATAAGCACAGATTCCCTCTTCCAACCGCCGTAACTTGGATTTCCATGCATGCAAGTCCGACGGCCTGAAGCTTTCGTTACGATCTTTTATCGCAGCCCCCCTCGAAAACGCGTCTTTACGTGCGATGCTCGAACTGCGTCACACGTAAATACGCGTTTGCGAGGGGAGCTAGCGATAAAATACATTATACCACGTGGTGCGGGAACGTGTTCCTTTCGCGAACACGTGCGATAAACAAGTTTATCGCACTCGTTCGCGAAAAAAACGCGTTCCCGCACCACGCCATATAA